>JARPMJ010005432.1:0-62869 GCA_033366665.1 Phoxinus dragarum
CGACCCTCTCGGCCCCTGTTTATGTGACGTCCCACGTGCAACTTGTTCCATGGGGCTGTTGGTGGCCAAATTAGCGCGAAAAAAAAGTCCGAGGGGCCGCGGAACTCTAGAACCCGTCCCCGGGGCCCGCGACGGGACGCATACGTCAGTTTCGGGACGATCGGGCGTTTCTTTCAAACCGTTTTGCCGAAACGCATACTTAGAACCGATCTAGAACCACGAAACTCTGGATCTAGAACCGGGGGGGCCCCTGGACTACCGCCGTGTCGAATTTGGGGTCGCTGCGACCTTCCGGCCCCTCTTGGCCCCTGTTTATGTGACGTCCCACGTGCAACTTATTCCATGGGGCTGTTGGTGGCCAATTAGCGCGATAAAAGGTCCGAGGGACACGGAACTCTAGAACCCGTCCCAGGGGCCCGCGACGGGACCGCACACGTCAGTTTCGGGCCGATCGGACCTTTCCGTCCACCCTTCGCCGAGCACATGGTCCCGTTAATGGAGGCCCTCTTGCACTCATAGAAAGACATATGGCCAAAGTGAAGCAAAGTGAGGAGAATTTTGCGCCGCAAAAAACACACGCTTGGAACCGATCTAGAACCCTGCGATCCGGGATCTAGAACCGGGGGCCCCTCGACTACCAGGGCGGCGAATTTGGAGGCGCTGCGACCTTTCGACCCCCGTAATTCCGCCCGCCCACGTGCAACTTGTTCAGTGCAAATTTCACAGGCGCTTCCTGGTCAAGGGGGTCTTTTTTCGGCCAAACGGGCAGCTTCGGACGCGGAACTCTGGGACCCGTACCGGGGGCCCGTGGCGGGACGTGCGTGTCGATTTCGGGGCAATCGGGACCACCGTCCACCAAGTACCTGTGAAATCGCATTGAATAGGTTGCACGTGTCACCGGACCTCGTTCGGCCCCTGGAGGTGGCTAGGGGCCCGAAACTTCACAGAAAGCTGCGTCGCGCGCCCCCGACAACATACAGAGAGGGGAACGTCTGCGCGCGCAAGAAAACCACTCGTTGCCCAGTGTCCACAGAACACCTATGAAAATCAATGGGTTAAGTTGTACGTGGGACGCTTTGCCGTTTGGCCCCGGGGGCCCTGGCGGCCCCCAACTTGATCCGCCTGCAGTCACTGGGGCCCAGAAAGACCCTTGTGGATGGAGAAAGCTGAACCATGCGTGGATCAGGCCGAACCGCTGAAACACACAATTGGGATCAACGTAGGACCTTGAAACTAAGGATCCCGCCCCGGGGCCCACTGGGCTACCCTCGTACCGAATTCGAGGCCCTGTGACTTTTCGGCACAGAGTTAGAGATACAGTGACTTGAGACAAAAAACAGGTGGTCAGGGGGCAGAAAGGCACTCCGTGTACTGAGGAGGACTGTGGTGAAGTTTAGGCACATTGTGGCAATGAAGGAGAGGATAGGTGGTTAGGGGTCAAACACAGGCACTCCGTGGCACTGAGGAAGACTGTGGTGAAGTTTAGGCACTTTGTGGCAATGGAGAAGGTGATAGGTGGTTAGCGGTCAAAAATAGGCACTTAGTGGCACTGAGGGAAGACTATGGTGAAGTTTAGGTGGTGTAGGGGACCCCATAGGCACTCCGTGGGCATTGGAGAAGGTGATAGGTGGTTAGGGGTCAAAATAGGCACTTCGTGGCACTGAGGAAGACTATGGTGAAGTTTAGGTGGTTAGGGGACCCCATAGGCACTCCGTGGCAATGTAGAAGAGGATAGGTGGTTAGGGGTCAAAAAGGCACTTCGTGGCACTGAGGAAGACTACGGTGAAGTTTAGGTGGTTAGGGGACCCCATAGGCACTTCGTGGCAATGAAGAAGGGGATAGGTGGTTAGGGGTCAAAAAAGGCACTTCGTGGACGACGAGGAAGACTATGGTGAAGTTTAGGTGGTTAGGGGGACCCCATAGGCACTTCGTGGCGATGAAGGAGAAAATAGGTGGTTAGGGGTCAAAAAAGGCTTTCCGTGGTACTGAGGAGGACTATGGTGAAGAGTAGGTGGTTGGCGGACCCCAAAAGCACTTGGTGGACCCCCCCGTAGTGCGCTGGGTGCCCCCAGAGGCGTCCACAGAGGGCCTATGTTAATATATGCTAATTCTGGCCACTTTATATGCGATTTTAGAAAACTGACACGGAGCCGCTGAAATGACAGCTCGTGTCGTCCATTTCGAGCACGCGGACCTCGAAGTGTCGGGAGCTGACAATGGCAACTTAAATGAATGGGAAAATTCCCACGAACAGCCTAGGTTCCCTTACGCCATATGCTCTCATTGACAAATGCGGAACAATTAGTTAATTCGTTCATGACCTCAAGGCTAGATTATTGTAATGCTCTACTGGGTGGCTGCCCAGCACGCTTAACAAACAAACTACAGCAAGTTCAAAACGCAGCAGCTCGAGTTCTTACCAGAACCAGGAAGTATGACCATATCAGCCCCGTTCTGTCAACACTGCATTGGTTGGCTATTAAACATTGTATAAATTAATACAGTTAATACTACCTAGAATATCAAAATCGACTTCTGGCGGTAGATCCTTTTCCTATTTAGCACAAAAACAGTCTTCCTACCATTGTCCGGGAAGCAGACACACTCTGTCAGTTCAAAACTAGATTAAAGACACATCTCTTTGGACCTAGCATTCACATACTGCATTATAGACTTCTATAACTCAATGTTAGGCTGCATAGATTAGGTCAGCCGGAACTGGGAATACTTCCCTTAAATATTGATGTACTCGTTACATCATAAGAAGAATGGCATCTACGCTAATTTTAGTGTCTTTGTTTATCCCGAGGTTTTCCCCGCAGCCTGCCGGATCCAGGCCGTATCCAGATCTGATGAAGGACCTTCGCCTGGACCCGATGTCAACAGTGCTGAAGTGCCAACTAGCCTCTCCTTATGGAGGATCCCTTTACCACTCTACAGATAAAGCATTGTGGGAAAATTTGCGTATATACCCCGTAGTGATAAAATAAAATAAAATTCTGTATCAAATTTATAGGCAGGACAAGTAGTTTGTTCAGGCTTGGTTTGTAGAGAATTACAAACATGCGCACATATATTCAAACGCACATAACTATAGAATTAATTCTTGATGCGCACGTGAGTGCCATCAGCGTTTCTCACAGGGTTCATGTTTAAAGTCTGTTTAGAGAGAACGGTGTCGTCTTAGCGGCCCCTAATTTAATAACAAATTATCCTTCGACGGAAGTGAAACAATCAAAACTAACTTTAGCTGGAAAATAACATTATTCAAGAACCGCTATGAAGCCAAAACAATCTGTTACCTTAAATTATACGTTTCAACTCTGTAAAGCAGCTTTGAAACAATCTACATTGTTAAAAGCGCTATTGACTTGACTTGACCAGTAAGTAAAGGCAACATCCATCCAAACTACTGACCAAACTAAGCATACAAGTATTACATCATGCAACATACAAGTATTATTTCATTGGTCTGAAGGCTCTCAAGAGATGAATCAGAAGATATATCTGGATTACTGATGTGGGTATCCAGTGATCTTTGAGGCTTGGGAGAATAAAGACTAGTGTTGCTTGCTGAGTAATTCTAAGTAATTTATAAGCAGTCAGACACATAGTCATTCAGTTTGCTTTGGCTCAAAAACTTTATGTATACAGGTCTGTGATTCAAATGTTTTACAGCTTTTGTATATTTATATTTTGAACACAGCTATCTGTTAATAGAGTGAAATTACAATTTTGTGAATTCTCTAGATTTTTCTATATATTTGTGGTAATTTCTGTTTTCAGCTTGTACAAAACACCAAACGCAAAAACTGCCATGAGTTCTGTAAATGCAAGTTTTTCCAAGATATTACCATGTTCATCCTGAATACTTTTTCATCATTGGACTTACAGGTATACCGTACAGCACTTATTACTACATATACTTATTAGGGCCCAAGCCCTGAAAGGGCGCAGAGCCCTATTGTTCTTCTAAGGATTATTTGTTGTTATTCTTCTTCTTCTCTTCTTTATTTTATTTTTTTTTCAAGTTTTTTTGCCACTTTTGGGGCCCTTAACTTGCTCAAAAACTCTTGAAACCTTGCACACGGGTCAGAACCCACGGCCATTAGGGCCGCGCTGAAGCTGGTACCCGGGCGTGGCAGGGGGGCTCGCCAGCGCCCCCTGGAATGGGATTCGAAAATATGTCCATATATCAAACACGGTACACATATAGATTTCATCGGGCCGAACAACTTTCGTGCTCTAAGTTTTACGCCAGTCCAACAGGAAGTCGGTCTTATGGGTTGTATGGAAACGCATGTTCTGGCATTTGAAACACTTCTGCTAGAGAATTCATCCGATGACCACCAAACTCGGTGTGCATGAAGTCAAGATATTGAGGATGATAATTGCCAGGGGATTTTTGATATCTCAAACGCTTTGGCCGTGGCGAGGAAACAAATGTATGGCGAATAATGAAAACAGGAAGTGTGTTCTAACTTCTGCATACATTAACTGATCTTGATGAAACTTCAGCAGTGTGTTCGTTGTAAGAGGCCGATCACATGGATGTGACTATTATGAGTCAAAGTTATAGCGCACCAACTGGCAACAGGAAGTGTGTCACTTTCAAATGCTTTGAAATCACCCTCTTATTTTTACCCGAATTGCTCAAAACTTTATCTGTATAATGTAAACACACGGCAGATATAGACCTGTGAAAGGATTATTGATATCTTTAATACTGTTTCCATGGCAACGCATCAAACTTTAATATTCTTTTTTGATGCTTTTGAGACTCTTAACATGTTTCAAATGGCATGGAAACTCAACAGACATGACATTTACTTGCCAGTACACGTGTGCAAAGTTTCAGAAAAGGGCGTGGTAAGGGGCTCAGTAGCGCCACCTTTAGTCAAAAATGGGGTATTAGTTTTACCTACAGTAACAAAAATCGGGTACATATATTCTTCTCCTCGAGCTGGACAACTTTCTAATTTACAGTCATTAGCTCCGACCAACAGGAAGTCAGATATTTTTGGTTTGAATGTGAATTTCTGGAGGATTTTCTCCCCCCCCTCCCTCTCTCTCTCACTGTGGGGTGTCACTGTGGGGTGTATGGGATTTAATATTTGTTTTTCAAGGTTTCAGGGTCTTTTGGGGCCCTTAACGTGCTCAAAAACTCTTGAAACTTTGCACACGGGTCAGAACCCACGGCCATCAAGGCCGGACTGAAGCTGGTACCTGGGCGTGGCAGGGAAGCTCATCAGCGCCCCCCTTGAACGGGATCCGAAAACTTGGTCCATATATCAAACACGCTTGCATGAATTAGTATGAAACTCGGTACACATATAGATTTATCGGGGGGCCGAACAACTTTCCCTGGGTCAAGTTTTACGCCAGCCCAACAGGAAGTCGGCTATTATGGGTTGATTGAAAAACGCTGCCCCTGGAATTTGATATACTCCTCCTAGAAAATTAATTCAATCGCCGCCAAACTCGGTCAGCATGAAGTAAAGACATGGAGGATTCTAAATTGCGGACGGATTTTTGATATCTCGAACGGTTTGGCCGTGGCGAGGAAATGAATTTATGGCGAGAAAAGAGAAACACGATGTGGTATAACTTCTGCATACATTAACTGATCTTGATTAAACTTCAGCAGTGTGTTCGTGGTAAGAGGCCGAATCAGATGGTTGTAACTAATGTGAGTCAAAGTTATAGCGCCACCAACTGGCAGCAGGAAGTGTGTCCACTTTCAAAATGCTTTTGACAAACGAGGGGGGGTTAGTTTTACCTACAGTCACAAAAATCGGTAGTTAAATTGGACTCCCCGAGACGGACAACTTTCTAATTTATAGTCATTAGCTCCGACCAACAGAATAGGCCAGAATAGTAATCAAGTATTTTATTATATTTTATTTTAATAAAAATCAAGTCATACATAGGGCTAATACTGCCCTCTAGTGATGTATGACAGTCAATTTTTGAATCGGTTCTTATATAGGATTCAAAAGCAGAGGAAGACCATCTTCCCATGATCTTAATGGCTGATGTAGAAACCTCACGTTCAGCTGCTGTAGAGGCTGCCCCAATCTGGAGGAATGGCCAGTATAGAGAAAAGGGTAGATGGCAGCTTTTGAGGACAGACACTAAATGAGCCCTGAACCAGGCTTTAGATAGAGGTGCTTCATTAGGTTGGATAACAGGGGAGTGATCTGATAACTTGGGCAGATTTAAGGAATTTAATCATAGATGAGAAGGAACAGAATTATTGCTAATTTTGATTTTGGAAATTGTTAATGTGATAACAGAACTTGGAATTCTAGAGTACATTCAGCAAAGTTACAACACTCAAAGGTCAACCATGGAAGATTTTTCATTTAACGAGAGTGCTTTAAGGACTACGACAAACGCTGAGCGGCATTCCTCCTGGGTTAGTGGCATCACAAACCCTAAATTACATAAATCCAGTCCCCAGAATATGATTTATAGATATCAAAACAGAATGAGCAACTCGATGACTAGAAGATAACTTCGTATAAGCTGCATAATCATGAACTAACCATCCGGAAGTGAGGTCTCATGTTTACACTTCTTGGGTCTCTCCATCTTTGACTGACTTGGATTTGAACAGCTAAAAGTTTTGAAATTTGTCTGTTAGGGGTAAGCGAAGCTGTAGTACGAGCTGTTGAAACTCCTCCCCCTGTGCTGGGAGCAGTGGTGTAGTCTACGTGATACGCAGGTATAACGCCGTATACCCCACTAGGAAATGCCAAGTATTTCCGTATACCCACTAAAAAAAGCGTGAGGATACGTAACAACTTCATTTTGTGACAGAACTTTCACACTTTCATTCATAAATTCACCGCGTCTGTGTTTGCAATGGACACAGATCAAATCGCGTGAATATTAAAAACTCAAAGAGACTGCAGTTGAGTGCAAATCGCAGTGAATATTAAAAACTCAAAGAGACTCACTACAAAAAACTAGACTACACCACTGGCTGGGAGCATTAGCCTGACTGCATCCGAGGGATAGAAAAACTGTGTGCTTCACTCACCCTCGATGACAATTCCAGCATCAATATGAAAATATCTGTGGGGCTTTCTGAGCCAAAACCCCTCGCACACACCCTGGGGACACCGGAGACCTACCACACCAAGATTTTGTAATTGTAGACGAGGAAGGAACAACCCGGCCATGATCAGGATGGGAAATAAGAGGAATCTGAAAAGATAAGCGAAACATTATAACAAATACTGCGGAGTCTGAGCTTTTAAGGTGTTGGGAGCCACCGCCTTCAGTGAAATATGGTCTAGTTGGATTGACTTAATTTACATGATCTCTGTTAGAGGAGGGCAGGGTCATGGATCCGGGTTGCTGAAGGGTGAAGCCATCTGAAGCCTGAAGACTAAAGCGTAGATATGGCATTGCAGTGGCCAGGAATGAGCGCGACCTTAATCATGAAATTAGAGACTACTGATTGCCAGATAAACATGTGAAATAGAATGACCGCCTGACAAGATCTGCCTTAGTGACGCAACAGAGCTTCGTTACTTAGCACATACAAGTTTTACCACCACTTCGACCCCAGAAGGACGTTAGCAGCCGCTGTAGGATAATTCTGTGAAGCGTGGATGAAAGAAGCCTGAGTAGGCTTGGTAATATGTCTGACCTTAGCTGTTCCGAATGCCCAATCTGAGATTGGACATGCACCCCTTCGTCTGGCTGAATCGGGTCGCTTAATTTACCACTGAGTGGCCAGCGTTTACAGACAAGATAGATGCCCTGCTTAGAATAGAGATACTCATAGTGAATGTACGATGGCCGAGCAGAGAAGCATATACTAGTGGTGGTCAACGATAATCGATTTGGTGATGCATCGCAATGCGGGGCATGCACGATTCAGCATCGATGCGGGCAAAGTGCCATGATCGATTATGTCACCGTTATTTTCTGGCCCTTGGGTTGGACAATAAAGTTGTGAAGTTTCCAATTACTTCCGGGGGCATAACAACAACAACAATCAAGATGGCTGAGGCGGAGGGAGATGACCGCGATAGACGGGTAATTAAAATCGCACTCAAAGCTTGGAAAGCGGACATCTGGGCACATTTAGGATTCTACGAAGTTAATGGGAAACGAGACAAAACTTACGCGATGTGTAAAACCTGTAAAAACTAAAATCAAGCACGTTGGCAATACGACAACAACAAAAAAAGTTGTCTGTTATTATTGCACTATTTAATTTCAAATGGTTCCAAAGCAGAGAAGAGAAACATTTCTCGTTCAAAGCACTGAAAGCAGTGATTAATGTTTTCTTTTCAGGTTTGAAAATGCCATATCCAATACCCTGTACCATTCAATATTATGTTGTTAATGACATTTATGTCAAAGATACATGAGAGTGATAATACACGCATAGCAGCCTATAAATCTGTTGTTCAATATATGACTGCGTGTATTGCCTCGTGACAGAATTTTGATGCATCGCGAAGCATCGTAGAATCGAATTGAATGGTTACCAGGTAAATCGTAATCGAATTGTGAGGGCAGTGCCAATGCACGCCCCTAGCATATACCAGAATACAATTTTTTTTATTATTTTATTTTTTTTATGAATAGCACTAAACTTAATCTTATAATCTTAGTACGATACTTACTTGAAGTAAGGTATCGGTATACCGATAAGATACTACCTCGATACACTTGATATTGTGTTGTTGACTTGAGCGTAGAATACATTTTTCAGCTGCGCAGCATATACCTGACATTACTCTTGAGTCGCTCTTGTTGTAGGAATTAAGTTTTATCCACGGCCGGGGGGAGATGCTGGCCATAACCACCGTCAGAAACAGAGGACAGGGTGTGTGTGTGTTCAGGCAAACTAATAAACTTTGTCTAATTTCACAATTTTTAACGGAAAATAGGCCTATGTAACGTTACTGTCATTGTGAGGGGACAAAAAACATTATCGAGAATCCCCTCACAATGACAGTACGTTACATAGGCCTATTTTCCGTTAAAAATTGTGAAATTAGACAAAGTTTATTAGTTTGCCTGATTATTTCTAACATGTATGACCTAAAACAGCTGTCAAATATGAATGTTTAGTTTAGCTACTTACATCTTATCTCGCACTTGAGCATAAACTATGGTCGAGGTGCGCCTCGCGCTGCTGCTAAAATTCGCGCTCAGCCGCTTCTGTGAACATAAAGCCCGCCTACTTTGATTTGATTGGTCATCTCAATTATTCTGACATTGACAGGCAGTGACGGACCAATGAGGCTCAGATGAACACACACACCCTGTCCTCTGTTTCTGACGGTGCGAAGCTATCTGGAGGTGTGGTGTGTGCCGCGCGTAGCCTATATCATATTAATTTTTAAAAAAAGCAACCCAGAATATTTGTCACAAGCATTGATTAAAACAATGGTTTCGTTCGAAACCACCCGAACCCCCCCTGCCTACGGGCTTGTGACTGCATGCTTAAAACCTCACATTTGTCTGTTGACTGTAAAAAAAGTCAATGAACAATATATTTATGTATATAACTACAGTTATCTTGTATGTTATTTATCTGTCCTTTATTTATTAATTCACATGATTTCAAATATCTGTATTGTACTGCTTATATTGTTGATCAGTTACTGATCCCAAGACAAAACAAATAGTAAAAAATCAACAGCAATTTAAATGACTTTTTGTGAGCAATTATTCATGAAACACTTGATCTAATGTATTTTAATTGATACAACAGTCCGTTCTGGTTCTCTATTCTGATTGGGCTGAGAGCCTTTTCCAGCCATGTGATATTCCCTCAGTATCAGCACTGAAACCGTTTGCACAGTTTGTATCACTCTGCTTGCAGCATTTCTCACAGCGAGTGTCATGGCAATATAACAATATTCAGAAACAGGTTGGACGAAAAATAATAAATATGAAAAATATAGGATGGAAGAAATAGTATACTATTTCTGTTAATGTCAAACACAGGAATATGTGAAACATGTTTTATTTAGATGTAGGAGATATTCCTGTGTTTGACATTCTGTACATATAAACCATTTCATTTTCCTACCAGCTTCAGTGTTGCATTTCAATCCTGTATGTCCCATTCTTAATCTTGAGTATACTATTTCTTCCATCCTATATTTTTCATATTTATTATTTTTCGTCCAACCTGTTTCTGAATATTGTTATATTGCATTCCTTGTTCCCCAAGAATATCCTCAATGTTATCGTCCATTTCTTGCCAGATAACATTGAGGATATTCTTGGGGGAACAAGGAATGCAAAGCGACCTGAATTAGAGCCTTATTTATTTTCCTTAAAGACAGTGAGAAGAATTTAAAGAATTTATTATTTTAAATAATGTTAAAAAGACAAACAGATTTTTGTGATTATGATATAAGATTGACCAGAAGAATATCAGAGAAAGTTCATGATCAAGCATCATGGTACAAACAAAGCCTGGTTGAATTGGTTTTGTCAACTCGAAACTAATCCCTGTAACCCTGAGTTTGTTCAACTACCATCATGGTACAGGCCCCTGGGGCCTCATTTATAAAACTGTGTGTAGAATCCTTACTAAAAGTGTACGTGCACCCTACAGCCAAAACGGCGTACGCAAAAAAATATTCAGACTTATAAAACCGTGCGTAAGCTAGAACCTGCACATAATTCACTTTATAAATCCCTGTCAGCAGAAGATTGTGCGCACATGCGTCTCCTCCCCGAAATAACCATATATGGAGCTTACAACGCCTAGTTTTACAATGCATATCCTCATCTCCATATCATTTGCATTTGATTATTCATCCACGTGATGTTTTAACGGTACAAGACATTATGAAAATATGAAATACGGATGTGCCGTCACATTACATTAATAAAAATAATTTAGTAGCCTATCCTTGCCTTGTTTTTGAATAAATAAATCAAATAGGCCCTAGTGTAAAATACATTAAGAGAAAGTTTTTCTCAATCTTTCCACTGGCCAAATAGTATTTTTTAATTTATTTATTTTTTTAATGTAAACAGAAACACAAAACTATTTTCTCAGGACAATCTGCTATTAGCTATCATGATAAGCAATTATCTCTGTAGTTAAAACATTAAAACACAGCATGCCAGAGGAAAAGTGTTCATAAGCATTGCATCCACAACAAATATTTCTGTTTATTGAATATACATTTTTTTGTAACTGCTCAGTAATGATTTCATGTAGCCTAGTTTAAGTGTTTAACTCAATGAGAATAAAATATTTAATCTAAATGTTTATCTCAGAATTAAAACATAGTTTAAATCATTATTTTATTTAATTTAAACTGTTATTGTGAACATGCACTGTATTTATGATTAGGACTCATAATGAAGATTTACAGATTTACTTAATCTGCCGTTAGATAGGGTATATGCGTCAGTTCACTAAACGGCCCAACTCATACACTTATAAACTCATGAATTCATACACTTATGTTTGAATAAAAACTATAAAAACTCACTCATAGCCTACCTCAACCCTAACCCCAGGAGGGGTGGTGTTAAAGCCAGTTGCATTCTGCTTCCGCACATTGTCAGATGCAGAGAAGAGATACTCCCAAATCAAAAAGGAGTGTCCTTGCAGGGGTATGGGCATGTGAGCGCTTCGCTCGCTATGTGCAGGGCATGGAAAGCTTCCTTCTACAAACAGACCACAAACCACTGGTACCCCTCATAAATACATACGAACCCTGGACAAAGTCCCTCCAAGGTGCCAAAGACTCCTAATGCGCCTACTGAGATTCAATGTTGCGGCTGAGCACGTCCCCGGGGAAGCAGCTTATCATAGCCGATGCTCTCTCTAGGAGCCCACTGACTGACAGTGGTGATGAACACACTGACCAGGACGTTCAAGCATATGTGGAGGCAGTGGTAGAAAATGCGCCTGTTTCATCGCAAAAACTTGGCAAAATCCGCTACGCTACGCTAGTGGATGAAGAGCTGCAAAAGATTGTGCAGTTCATTAGGAATGGATGGCACCAAGGACATCGCTGTTTCCATCCCTGCATGGATATTATTCTGCCAGAGCTCACCTCTCTGAGACTGGATGGACTAGTGTTGTATCAAGATAGACTGGTATCCCAACTGCACTTAGGTCAGAAGTGCTCAAACAGCTACACGAGGGGACACCAAGGTCTAACAAGGTGTCGTGTTCGAGCTGGGATGTCCGTATGGTGGCCTCGTATCAGTGCAGAGATCACAACGACAGTGTCAACATGTAAGGTCTGCATTGAAAATAGACACACTCAAAGACGTGAACCGCTCCTCACCACACCTTTACCTGGGGGGACCCTGGCAGCGCATTGCTGCTGATTTGTGCGAGCTAAGACAGAATTATCTTATTGTGACTGATTATTATTCCAGGGACATTGAAATTTCCCTCCTGTCTTCAACATCCAGCCACCAGGTCATTACCAGGCTCAAAGGCATATTTGCAAGATGGGGGATACCGCTGGAGCTGGTGAGCGACAATGCCACACAATTCACCTCGGGTGAGTTTCAAGACTCTGCCAAAGCTATGAGTTGCGCATACGACTATCGGCCCTCATTACCCCCAAGCAAATGGTGCTGTCGAGAGGAGCGGTGCAGACTGCTAAGCGCATCCTAAAGCAGCCTGATCCATATCTTGCTCTAATGTGTTACAGAGCCACCCCTAGTGCTGTTACGGGGGTGAGCCCAGCTTTACTTATGGCTGAAGAGACATTAGGACCACACTTCCTATGTTGGAAGGAAAACTACAAGCTTCTCCTGTGGACAGACCATCAAATCCAGCAGAAGGATGCTACGAATAAATCAGCCTACCGGTTCTTCCACGATCGCCGTCACTCTGCTCTGCCACTTCCTGAACTCCAATCTGGGCAGGCCGTTAGAGTGAAGTTAGATGGAGTAAAGGGGTGGGGAAAACGTCTGCTAAAGTCATTAGCAAGTGCGGTGAGCCCCGGTCTTACATCGTGAAGACAGACAATGGTGCAGTGCTGCGACGCAATAGAAGACATCTGCAGGCAGTCCTGGAGCTGCTGACTCTCCAGACCAGCAGCAGCAGCCTGAGCGATCTCCACTGCAGCTGCCCAGCAGCCTCCTTCTGTTGCTAGACCAAGTCCATGGTGACCCTGCTTCTGTCCAGAGACTGAAAGATTCACCTGTGGTGTGTTCACCACACCAGCCGTCCCCTCAGAGAACTGTTCAAGTGACATCCAGAGGTCGTGAGGTCAAAGAGTACCTCTCAGATATAGAGACACTTGAACACTTATTGATACTTTCCTCAGCATTTCTGTTTTGAGTGATAAGTACAGTTAATAAAGATACATTATGTTCCCAAGTTATGTTCCATAGGATTGAGATCACAATAAGTAATGCCGATGTATTCATCAACCACCCAGGAGACTGTTATGTTCATGTTTATCTTTATTTGATGTGTTGTACATCTTGTTTAACTGTTCGAGCTTTAACCTTTGAAAAGGGGGAGATGTTGTGATATGTAACTACAGGTTGTGGGAGTCGCGCAATGGTGACGTCAGCGGGTTGCCTCGGCCAGCGCGTTTTTTGCATGTGACTGTGTTATGCTCAAGTAGCTTAGCAATAAACAAGGTCGGTTAATAAAACAGTTCATTCCCTGTAAGACGACCCGGTTCCTCTTTCATTTAAAGCATCGACACATGACACCGTGTTTCACTTATCCAGTGTTTATGGCTGCATTTAATTCTGAGGAATTAAAATGATGAGCAGCGAACGCACGCTGCTCTGTCTGCCCACATGTGGGGCCAGGCAGTGTTCCATCCGCACATCGAAAACGAGACGAAAATATGCACCTGAGACCCGCAGTGACGGAGTGATTGACAGCTGCTGTCAGACTCGCTAAGATGGAGAGTGGACTGGAGTGACGCAAGTAGCTTTGCAACCGAGCGGTCATTTGAAGTCGAGGACTTTTCTCCCCCACCTTCACCTGAAGTGGAACACAGAGCCAAAACCATATCAATTCGAACCGCTAGCTCAAACTGCAGTGTTGCATCGCATTAACTCCCGCATCGCGATCGGCATCCGACGATGCTAGCGAAGCAGCTGCGCAAGAGAGAATGGGGCCAGTATTGAGTGGATTATTATTACTATTAACCTACGTTAAGCATATTTTGCCACTATGTGAAAAAAATATCCAGCAAAACGCGCCGGCAGTTGTGGAGTCCATGCAGGAAGAGCAGCGTTTGGCACACAAGTGCATGCAAACACTGGCGCCTAATTTCCAAGTCTGGTGGAAAGTTATGCAGTCTAGCAGCGCTGTTGCAATCAGCAACACTACACCTACGTACCATCCTGTCACATGCCTGTCCTGTCTTGTGTAGCACATGTGGGTTTTTGTGTTCCTGTCTCTGTCTCGATCCCAACCCTCCTTGTTATCTCATTATTGGTTTCATTTGCCCCACCTGTTGTTCCCTCATCACTGCCTGATTTGTCCCTTTTATAAGTTCCTTTGTGTTTGCAGTCTGTGTCGGATTGTTGTCTTGGTATACGTCTCCTGCTTTTCCCCGTGACCCTCTGGTATGTTTGTTTTTGAAGTGTGTGGTATGTTTTATATTATGGTTTTCCCCCTTGTGGGTTTTTGTTTTACTTTGTTTCCTTTTTTACAATAAATCTTTATTTCTTTCTGCATTTGAGTCCTCACCCAGTTTTCTTAATTATAACGTAACATAACGATCCGACCATGTCGAGGACTCAGCGAAAGATTTCACATCACCCACCAGCCCCCTCTGTCTCGTGTCCCCAATATGAACGTATTCTTCGTTTTCAGTCGCTAAGTTCCCTCCGCCAACAAGGGGCTGATTTGAGGAAGTTCGCGGTCGAATTCCTTAGAGCAGCGGAGGGATTAAGACTAAATGAAGGGTCTCTTAAGGACCTTTTCTTTTATGCACTCGACGAGCCCATGGACTGGTTGCTCAGGAGGGTGTATGATAGGAGTACCTTTGAGGCGATGGTGGGAGGGTCTCGCTCGCTTGCAGGAGCGAGAGGCCAGGAAGATGGTTCTTCTGGTCCCGGTCCGTGTCCCTGTTCCGGTGGTCCCTGTTCCGGTGGGTCCCTGTTCCGGTGGTCCCTGTTCCGGTGGTCCCTGTTCCGGGTGGTCCCTGTTCCGGTGGTCCCTGTTCCGGTGGTCCTGAAACGGAGGAGGAGAAGGAAGACTCCCTCCGTGACTGTCCCGGTGGACCTTGTTCCGGTGATCCAGACTCCGGTGGTCCCGAGTCCGGTGGTCCCAGTGCCGGTGGTCCCAGTGCCGGTGGTCCCAGTGCCGGTGGTCCCGAGTCTGGTGGTTCCAGTGCCGGTGGTCCCGAGTCTGGTGGTCTCGAGGCCGGTAGTCCGGAGACGGAGGTAGAGAAGAAAGGCCTCAACGATTTGTCTGGTGACTCCTAACCCAGAGACCATCCTGGAGGGTGACTGCCATCCCTGACGCGCCACCCAGGCGTCCTGCTCTGCCCGCGCCGCCCAGGCGTCCTGCTCTGCCCGCGCCGCGCAGGCGCCCTGCTCTGCCGACCTCGCCCGAGCTGCTCACCCCTGCCGGCGCCACCCCAGCGACCCCGTCACGTCTGCCGATCCAGAGACTGTTCGTGACTGTTTAAAAGAAATAGCTTTAAAACCATGTTAGCGAGCAGTTGATTATTTGTCATACCTGGTCTCTCATCTCCATCACCCTTTTTCTCTCAGTCTCCTCATCTTGCACTGTCTCTGAAAAAAGCTGAGCTTTTTAATTTACTGAAGGCTACAAACTGTATATTAATTCTCAATATGTACACATTCATTATTAATCTTGTGCCTAACATGATGAAAAAGGGCTTTGTTAATGTGTCTTGTCCCCTCACAATGACAGTAAAAATAATGCTTTAGCATAAAGTTCTGCCGGGAAGACTTAATTGTTACGTCACTTTACCTTTATCTATCCAATCACATTCCATCACTCGTGGTATAAAAGATCGGTCCACTTACTCATGTCTGAGTTCGCAGATGCTGACGCTCCAATTCACCACCATCCTCTCCACCACCTCCAAGTCGAATCCTCCCCTCCATCCTCCCCACCATGACCAGGATGGTCCCTTCCATACCTCTCAATGGGGTCCGGCTACGCCCCTGCCTTGATCTTCAGGCAGGATATGTAGAGTCCGGACCCTCAGATTGAGAGCTACGGACGGGGCCTACGCCAAAGAACTTTATTGCTTGCTGGGTTGTTAATAAATGGATAATTGTCACCGTATTTACTCTCCTGAGTCTTTCTGGTAGAACTAATTATAAGGCTACATTACATGAGTCACGTTACATAGGCCTATTTTCAGTTCAAAATGGTTTATTAATCTCTTAATCACAAATTATAACGCAAAGTATTTCAGGAAAAAGGCAAAATGAATGCGATCTTTAAGGCAATTTTTTTAATACTCGACGGCCAGATTAAACAGCCTAACGGGCCGTGAGTGGCCCGCGGGACATAGTTTGCCCGCCCCTGCCGTAGCGGCACAAGGGCTGCCTCAACGACTTTCGTGAAGACGTGAGGAGACAGGGCTAGCCCGAACTCAACACCAATCGAACTTGGACTAGTTCAATATGCAGACACTATCACGGTTGAGGCGTTCCCCCAAAAGTGTCATCTTTCGACGCAGCGTTTCATTCCCTTCTCAAGTGAGGTATGCTGTAAAGCAGTCGAATTTTGTAGTTCTTTTGTGCTCGGGTTACTACCTGAACCCCGAAGTTCCGTAGTGCCAGTAAAAGCGACACAGACCCCCGTCAGGCTATGGCAGACGTGTCATTCAACCTAGGTACAAGTCGATGTACCATCACAAGGGTCTTGGAAATATATTATGAAGGTTGAAAAACTACTTGGTGTTGCTTTAACAAAAAAAAAAAAAACTGAAAAAGACAAAAATGTCCAAGGACACACAAGGGTTAAACATTACATCATTGTGTTGTCTGAAAGCTCTCAAGAGATAAATCAGAAGATATATTTTGATGGAGATTGCCAGTGATCTGTGCAGCATGAGAAATTAAGGACAAAAATGTACAGCGGACTAACTTAATTCAAAGCAGCTCACAAGCGTAGACAGTCATTGTCATAGTTTTCTCTGACTCTAAACTTTATGTATACAAATCTGTGATTCAAATATTATGCATTACATGAAAGTATATTTTTTAAATGTAAAAATATAGTTGTAGTTAAAATATCCTATTATAGGTTTGAAATTACAATTTGGTAGATGCTCTAGATTTTGCTAATGTCTAATGTCTTGTAATTTCTATGTTCAGCTTGTGGAAAACACCCAAACTCAAAGCTGCCATGAGCTCTTTAAATGCAAGTTTTTTCACAGAATATCTCCATTGTTCATCCTGAATACTTTTTCATCATTGGACTTACAGGTATACCTTATAGTGGTTATTACTATATATTCATATTTATAACATATTTTATTACTGTACTTGGCAACTCTATAGTCCTTCTGATTTTAGTTCTTCATCGGAGCCTGCACAGTCCAAAGTACATTGGTGTGTTTAACTTGGCCTTGGCTGATATTGGTGAAACTAATGCACTGATTCCTAACATGATGAAGATTTTTCTGCTCGACTCACAGTACATCTCCTTCAATGCTTGTTTGGCAACCATGTTTTTTGTGTTCCTCTTTAGTACTATGCAGAGTCTGACTCTTGTAGTTCTGGCATATGATCGCTTCATTGCAATTTGCTTGCCATTAAGATATCATGCACTTGTTAACAATACCAGTGTGGTTTTGGTTTTCTCAGCAATTTGGGCATTTAATTCTTCTGTGGTGGCCTTGATGGTGTCTTCGATCACCCGGCTTTCTTTCTGTAAATCTAATGTGATTCAAAGTTACTTTTGTGATCATGGACCAATGTTTAGGTTGGCATGTACTGACAATAGCTTTAATGGGCTTATGGCATATCTCATCACAATTTTATACCTTGTGGTACCATTGATTATTATAGTCCTGTCATATCTGGGCATTTTTCTTGCTTTAAGCAAAATTACATCTTGGCAAGGACGTTTAAAAGCGCTGAAGACCTGTGTTTCTCATCTGTTGTTAGTAGGGGTTTATTTCCTCCCCATATCCTGCTCATACATTGCTGCATGGTTGTTTTCTCTCACACCCAATGCAAGGATTATCAGTACGTCTCTGTCATATGCTGTTCCACCAATGCTAAATCCCATATTTATGTATTAAACACAGCTGAAATCAAAGACATAATCCGGAAAGTGGTTAAAACAGATCTGAACCAATTAGAGAGAACATTTTTAAAATGATTGAAATGCCTGTGTGTTTATTTAAGATGTCTGTTTGTTTTTAAAAATGAAAAAAAAAAACTTTAAAAATAACTGCACACTGAAGCCTCACAGAGGTGAACAATATCTTTCCAGACACATACTTTGAAAAAATTACTTTTGAAAGAGTAACCGAGATAATAAATATATTCTTTGTATTCCATTACGAACTCAAGTTGTTTCAAATTCTGAAAGAAATTATATATATATATATATATATAAGTATACAGTAATGCTATTTAATATACTTACTAATCTAATTATTTATTAATCCAACTGATTTCAAGTGTATGGCTTGTGTTCCTGATCACAAGACAAATCTAACAGGGAATACAAATTTGATGTTTTGATGTTAGTTACTATGTTGACATATTCATGTTACTTTAAATGCATAATTCACTGTCATCTATAAATGCATTTTGATAGATTTTATGCAAAATCAACTGATGAGACATGACTAAATAAAATAATATGTCACACTGTATTACTTTTTGAATTCGTAATACAGTGGTCCATTTTAACATGTTGGTCTGAGATCTGCTGATGAGGCTCTTTTTGATTTCATCATTTTTGGTGTTTGTCTTTTTTTGTTTCGTTTTTCTGTACAGTAATAAAAAAAGGAACAAGAACCCAGATAGACACAAATACACATGTGCATGTTTCAGTTTATTGTGTCACCATTTTTAAAAGGCAATCAAAATTATATAGGCCTATAGCTTTGATTAAAAGATGACAATGGAAAATAACTGTTAAATCCAAGGACATATTATATATTGTTCATGTAATAATTGTTTAATTTTACTTTGATGGCATACGTCACAGTCATGTGGCGTCGGCGCTGTCTCAAGTCGGACACAATTTCTAACCGGCTTGCACTGCTTCAAGTCAGCAGCCGTCAGCAGATTAGGAGAAATTAAATATTGATAGATTCTCATAGGTTTACATCAGATTTCTATAGACAGGAATAATATTTATTGAATTTATACCCAAATGTGTCGATGTAATCATTATGAGCGCTGGATACTTTTAAAGGTGAACTGAGTCACGAAAAGGTAACAACAGAACAAGACATTTATGTTGTTAAAGATTTGGACTAAGGCACTACTGGGCCTTCCTGCTATAAAAGCAATCAAGCTAATAAGGCGTGTCCACAGTCATCACCACGCCGCGTGCCTCTACCACTGCGAGATAAGGTGCAGGCGGAGCTGAAGCGTATGGAGGACATGGGGGTGATTTACAAAGGTGACCCGGCCCACACCCTGGTGCGCAGGCATGGTTCTATGGAATTCTATGGAAAGACGCACAAAGTAGATAAATGAAAATGTTCAGCTTATGGGGAAACATGTAGAAAATGTGGAAAAGCCAATAATTTCGCTGCTCAATGCAAGTTGAAACAAGCGCATGGAAAATTTGTGAATAATGTAACAGAAACAGAGAGTGAGTTGTATGGGGACATTTGCAGAATCACAACTGAGTCTGTGAACAAAGTCACAAAGAGCATGGACGAACAGCAGAGTCAACTTTTTGCTGCTGCTCGGAAACAACTTGGTCAAATTCCAGTTGGACTGTGGTGCAACATGCAACATCATCCCCATAAATCTGGTGAATCCAGACGTTCAAACAGAGAAAACAGACCAGATATTTGTGATGTACAAAAGTACATTGTAACCAGTAGGCAAATGACAGTTGAAATTGAAAAATCCTCATTACAAAAAGCTGTAAAGACTGGAGTTCATGGTCATCGATGCACACTCTGCAGTACCATTACTAAGCAAAGCAGGGCGTGACACTAGATAAAGTACAGTCTGAGAATATCCTGGTGGTGGATAATGTTGTGAAAAAGACAGACAGAGACGACACAGTCGGACAATGGAACAAATAACAAGTTAGTTCACAGATGTTTTCACAGGGGATGGTTGTCTGCCAGGCCGCTACAAGATAGAGATTGAATCTGGGGTGGAGCCAGTGAAACTGCATAAGCGGAGAGTACCAGTCATGAGGATGGGTCCACTGTAGGAGGAGCTGAACAATCTCCAAGAACGAAATAGTCGTAGAACAAAACACAGAGTGGATAAGCACCCTTATGAAAATAAAACATATTTCCCTTAAATGATCAATATATTAAATGGTTTAATAGTATATTTGAAAATATACAGAATAATATGTTAAAGGGGTGGTGTAATGCCCTTTTCACAAGATGTAAAATAAGTCTCTGATGTCCCCAGAGTGTGCATGTAAAGATTTAGCTCAAAATACCCCACAGACATTTTTATATAGCATGTTAAAATTGTCACTTTTTGAAGGTGAGCAAAAACGCACCGTTTTTGTGTCTGTACCTTTAAATGCAAATGAGCTGCTGCTCCCAGCACAGGGGGCGGAGCTACAACCGCTTGTGTCCTGAACATTTTTACTTTTAGCCTTTTATGTTCAAACCGGAGTCAGACAAAGATGGAGAGACTCAAGAAGTGACAACAAGACAACATTTTTGAACGGTTTGTTGATGAATGTATGTAGCTTATGTGTAGATATCTTCTAGTCATTGATTAGCATATTCTGTCATGATGGTCTATGAATCGTGTTCCCGGGGTCAGGGTTTATGTACATTTTTGGGTTTGTGATGTCACTAACCTGAAAGGAATGTAGTGTAGTCCCTACCACCCGTTTGTTGTAGTCCTTAAAAATCTATTTCATTTCGACCAAACCCTGCCGGAGAGCCGCTTCAGGGGATCGAGAACAAATCTCGAATAATACCCAAAATCAGTCTCGAGAGGCTGGTTCCCTTAGTAGAATATTTCAAGTCAGGAAATCGATGTTTGCTTCCCGCGCCACCGGCGTTTCGGGACGCATCGGTCTCCAGTGAATGTAAATGGCAGTGTCCGCCCGGAAACGTTGCGGCCCTGTCGAGTTCGCTTCCACTCAGGAGGTCTGTAGAAAATATAAATCGGTTAATTCCTGCCAGTGAACTGCTTCAGGTCACCGAAATCGCTCAAGGTTGTTGGATCGCTCAAGGTTGTCGCTCACACGTGGAGGTTTCAAAGATTGGGACGAGGGTGACAGAGGGTGCCCCGTCTCTGAGAAAGGAGGTCCTTCCTCAGATGAATTGGTCAGGGGTGGGCCAATGAGGAGCAACCAATATGACCTGCTCCTTGTCCTCTCTGATCTTGCACAGGGTCTGTGCAAGAAGGCTCACTGGGGGAAACGCACACTTGCGGAGGCCCCACGGCCAGCTGTGCGCTAGTGCGTCCATGCCGAGCATGCCCTCGGTCAGGGAGTAAAACAGGCTGCAGTAAGAAGAGTTGTGGGAGGCAAACAGATCTACATGTGCGTCCCCGAACTGTTCCCAAATCAGCTGAACCGCCTGGGATGGAGTCTCCATTCTCCAGGAAGAGGCTGAAGCCATGAGACGTACTGCCAGCAACTCGAAGCAATTGACATGCCAAAAGCGCTGGAGTCCTCCGCCACAGGACCTCCCAAACATTAAAAAAAAAAAAATTTATGCTATAGACAGAGGCGAATCTATGAATTTTATTTTAGGGGGGGGGGGGGCTAAACACTTCAGTTTAGAGACTAATGCTCACTATTAAATATTTCATTAACATGCATAATATCAGGGTTTTCTAATCCCTGAGGTCCTGAATGTAGACTAGTTAAGGGGTTTGGGGGGTTTCCACCAAAGAAAATTTTTATTTCCACATATCTACATATGTGCACTTTAAGATGTTTTGAAGGCCAAAAAAATTGGATAACAACAGAAGTGTCACCGGCCCACCGGTGGGCCCAAATTCATTACATATTTAAAATAGTAATATCCTATACTAAACCTAAACCAATATTGACAAACTATATATCATTTGAAAGATTACAATCTCTAGTTTTCATATTTGGTGACTGATTTTCAAAATAAATTACAGAGGAGCTGTAATTTATCAATTTGCAACAATAATATTTTCATACTCCTAAGGTGTTCAGTCCTTTATTTTGAAATAGTGATGAATATGAAAAATTATGAAAAAAATGGTAGAAACCTCAGTTTGTTTTCATGCCAAGAGTTCAAAAGATAGCATTTGTTCAATTATTTTAGAAAAAAAGGTCTGAAAATGTTTTAGAAATAAAGAAAAACCATATATGGAAATGGAGGCGCCCTTATATGGGCAGTAATGTCAACTAGTGAAAAAGTGTGGTACTGCGCCCAAACAAAATCTTACTGAAAGCTCATTTTTTGAGATATCAACCTAAAATTTAAAACACAACTTGTTCAGATTTTTGGCTTTGATTTTTGTGCAGTTTTAGAGTCACCAGGGTTTTGAAAAAATATATTTTATATAAAATATGAATAATTAAATTTTTTATTTTTATATTTTCCTAAACTCAAACTTCTATAACTTTTTTTCTGTTACACTTTCTTAATTTATTTCACTTCTACAAAAATCTGCTAATGTTCTTCTTTAAAACAAGACCAATCTTACATCCATATTCCAAAGCATTCTTGAGTTACAAGCATTTAAAGGAACACTCCGACTTTTTGGGACTTTAGCCTATTCACCGTATCCCCCAGAGTTAGATAAGTCCATACATACCTTTTTCATCTCCGTGCGTGCTATAAGTCTGTTTGACGCACCCACCGCTAGCCTAGCTTAGCACAAAGACTGGATGTAAATGGTTGCAGCTAGCATACTAATCCAAATAAGTGACAAAATAACGCAAACATTTTCCTATTTACATGTTGTGACTTGTATAGTCACAGAGTGTACAAAAAACAAAGTCACATGAGACACAGACATATTTTAACCGTATAAATACTGGGAACTATATCCCCTGAATGTTGGGCGGAGTGATAACCGCAGCGCACCTGAGACGCGCTCTGAACGAACTCTCTGCTCCTCACCACGGCGCGTCTCAGGTGCTGCGGTTATCACTCCGCCCAAGTAGTAGTGCTTCGCCTTCAGAGAATATAGTTCCCAGTATTTATACGGTTAAAATATGTCTGTGTCTCATCTGACTTTGTTTTTTGTACACTCTGTGACTATACAAGTCACAACATGTAAATAGGAAAATGTTTGCGTTATTTTGTCACTTATTTGGATTAGTATGCTAGCTGCAACCATTTACATCCAGTCTTTGTGCTAAGCTAGGCTAGCGGTGGGTGCGTCAAACAGACTTATAGCGCGCACGGAGATGAAAAAGGTATGTATGGACTTATCTAACTCTGGGGGATACGGTGAATAAGCTAAAGTCCCAAAAAGTCGGAGTGTTCCTTTAAGTTCGGAAAGTGCATTTTCATGTATATTCAAAAAAAGGGGCGTGACACTTAAAGGGTTAAAGGCCGTGTTGCAGGTAAAATTTTCAACGAATTTGTGCAATTTGCTTGTTGGTAATGAACATTTAAACTGTTATCAACTGTATTTTATGTTGTTGGGTATCACAAAACGGAATAAAATACGAAAAAGTAGGTACTATCTTACAGCGCCAACGATTCTCCTTTCCGCCACAATGCATTCCATGACGTCACCTTGGGGAGAGAGTTTACCAAAGCCCGCCTGGAGAGCGCTGAGAGTGACTAAAGAGACGAGTAGTAGACGAGAGTATTCAGATAGCGCAGATTATAGAACATGATCATTGTCTATACAACACATCTATAGTCACCTATAACTGTTTAAGTTGGTTCATAAGACTTCGTGAAAAAAGTAAACAAACAATTAACATAGGCTACTCGTGCGTGCTGGCTTGAAGGGGACCATGATCCTGCCTGAGATGTGTCGTGTGTATGCTATATCTTCAGCACAAACGGATTCAGGCAGCATGCATTCAGCATTCAGTCACATCTGGTCGCGGGGTGAGTTCCTCGACTTACTGCCCTACAGCACAAGCTTTCCAGCGCAGTTTCCACGGGACGGCACCGCCCGCACAAGCACCTGCCAAACACCGCGACAGACGCGCGCCGGCTACGTTTGCAACAACATTTTCACCGGAGGAAGAGAAACGTTTAGAAACGCCCATATAGCTAGCACGAGGCCTTCTATTTATAGATGACAAAGACAAAGTTTACCAGTACTATGACAAAGGCTACCGGTAACGTTACTTATATGAACTAACGTCATGATCACCGCCACTATAAAGAAAAGTTTATTTTTCAGTCGGTGCTATTCAATGACAGTAAAAAAAAATATGTGTCGTTATCTCATTGCTGCGTTGCTAAATGATAGCAACTCACCAGGACACTTCACCAACTCTCCACTCATTCTGCTCGGACCATGCATTTCACTGGCGTTGACGGCCATCAGGCTAGCTTTCCTCCACGTCTCCCCAACGTGACGCCATCACCGAATTGCGTGAAAAAAACCGTTAATACCAAAAACGTAAAAAAACTGGTATTTAAGACCATTTTTGAGACATTTTAAAAATGATATACATATCTTGAGTGATTTATGTACCCATTAATCGACAGTGGTGGTTAACCTGCAACATGGCCTTTAAAACCATGTCAGTGGGCAGCTGATTATTTTTCTCTCCTCATCAGCATCACACTCTTTTTCTCTTTGTTTTTATCTTGCCCTGGCCCTTCCCCTACTAAAGCTGAGCTTTGACTGATAAGCTTTTAATTTTTTGTCTGTCAGTGAAGAAAGTAAATGTAGCACCCGTACAGCCACTCAGAGCGTTGCTTACGAAAGAATGGTGGGTGCTTGGGTTCAGTGTAGTTCAGGTGGATACCACGAAGGTGCACCTAATAAGTTGTAAAACCTTTTGACAATAAAATATTTAAAAATAATGAGACCCAGAGATAGTGTTTAGTTTAGCAAAAAATAGGGCAATGCCCTGGTTTAATTAAATAAAACAATTTGGCAAAAAGAATATAAAAGCTTTCCCCAACACAAAATATCACAGAATATCCAAAATAAATAACCAAAAAATTCCCCAAATACTTAAATGATAGCCTCTTTAAATTTAGCTAGAAACCTCAATAGTTTCACTCACACTTGTTACACCAGAATAACTGATCTAAAAGTTATCTCTTTCTTAACAATTGCTAATACACAAGGAACTTTACAATTAAACAAAACTTCTCCACGTGTACTGAAAAGAGTCTTAGCAAATGCAGTGGTGGGCCCACTCACACACACATTTCAGTCTACTCACGGTACTGCTTTGAGCAGAAAAAACACGTTGCAGGCCTGTGTTGGTCTTGCAAAACATTGAGTGCGCTGAACAAACACTTGCAACACATTGAGAGCGTGGAAATACTTCGATCCAGAAGCTCACGTGCAGCGCGATTCACCGACAGGTCACGCCAAACCCACCGTGCCTCGCTATCTCGGCTGCCTCCGATCACGCGTCAGCTCCGTTCGACGGGTCTCCGGCTTCGTTTCTCACTCAGTCGCTCGCTCAACAACACCCCGAGTCCGCGATCCTCTCATGCAACACCCCTTTCAGTTTCATCGGCTTGATCGACTCTTTCTACCGTTATTATTTTCTCAAACGCCAGCGTCCTGTTCTCCACACTGGTCAGCCGGAAGCGAGGAAAAAACCTTCCCGCACTCTCTCTTTAAATACTATTTTATAACGATAAGTTGTCATGTCATTTTTTTATTTTGATGATTTTCAAACATTATTAGGGCAGTTAATACAATTAAAATTAATAATTAAATATTGTGACCCCCGCTCATTCACAAAATTTCCGCTCATTCATAAATTCCATGATGGTCTCTATAACCCTCATCAGAGAGATCATAGAGAATTGAACACTCAGACACTGACAATATTAATCGTTCTAATCTCTCCGCCATTTTTGTTCTACTCGCTTCCGAAGCTTTCCGACGCATTTCAACGGTGTAGTAGGCTTCGACGTGCACTGGGGGCGTATTGCGTGTTACGGAGCTGATTTCAACTAGCTGCCAGTGTGAAGGCGGCGTAAGGGAGATTAATCAACCTACCCTTTTTCCATTACACTATAATACCCAAGTTTACCACTGGGCTACATAAACATATGGGTCAACTTATAGGTTGATTTTTATATGAATCATTTTCTCAGATGCGTTAATTTACTGAAAGCGACTAAAGCTAGGTTAATAACTTTATTAAATTCATTCACAATAAAGGCTACACACTCATGATTGATCTTATGCCTAATACAGGGCTTTATAATCAAATAGGTCCTAGAATTGAGGTTGATGGGGGTTAAACAATTTTTTCTGATATGTGCATTTTTAAGACGTTTGAAGGCCAAAAAAAGGACAAGAAATAGCTTTAAAACCATGTTAGCGGGCAGATTATTTGTCAATACCTGCTCTCTCATCTCCATCACCCTTTTTCTCTCAGTCTCCTCATCTTGCCCTGTCTCTTCCCCTCCTAAAGCTGAGCTTTTTTAATTTACTGAAGGCTACAAACTGTATATTAATTCTCAATATGTACACATTCATTATTAATCTTGTGCCTAATGCCTGGCTCACACTACAGGAGTTTTAGGCCGATTTATGCCCGATTTCCCCCTCCCGAGAACAGTAAGGGCTAGCGCAAAATGCGGCATCGGCATCTCGAAGCGGCACTTCCGGTGGCATCTCCAGCGGCCATCAGAGAGCGGCATCTCCAGCGGCCATCAGAGAGCGGCATCTCCAGCGGCCATCAGAGAGCGGCATCTCCAGCGGCCATCAGTGAGCGGCATCTCCAGCGGCCATCAGTGAGCGGCATCTCCAGCGGCCATCAGTGAGCGGCATCTCCAGCGGCCATCAGTGAGCGGCATCTCCAGCGGCCATCAGTGAGCGGCATCTCCAGCGGCCATCAGTGAGCGGCATCTCCAGCGGCCATCAGTGAGCGGCATCTCCAGCGGCCATCAGTGAGCGGCATCTCCAGCGGCCAGGACTTTCCGGTGCAGCGGCATCTCCAGCAATCAATATTTTCTATTTTATTAACTGCATTTTAACTAAATAACATTATGTAGCTACCACAGAGTAGCATAGCTTATATCATGTGTGCATATCCTTTGTAAATAAAGTTTTGGTTTCTGTTAGCCTAACGTTACATCAGAGAAAGCTGCAATTGTTCTGAGTATGATACAGGCTATGCTGTAACGTTATAAGTTTCCAGCAAGAAGTGTCTATCACTTTAATGTTTCAGAAAATGCTGTTTATTAAATATGAATAAATGGTTATTCCGTTAATACAGAAATGCGTTCAGTTAATACAGAAATGAGTTTCTGATGTGCTGCACAATAGAGAGCCTAAGTCCCTCCCCTTCCGGTGGACCACCATGGGACCTTATTTCGGAAAAATATTGTATGGTAGTCAATGTCGAGAGACAACCAATATTTTGATCTCGTTTGAATTGTGCCCTGAATTACACATATGATGTCTGTCAATTTAAAAGATACATTTTAAAGTCAAGAAAGTCGCAGTTTGATGTAAAACTGTTGAGATATAAGACTGTGAAAATACGTAATTACAAAGACTACAAACCCAAAAGGCGCACATGTGACGTCATACCTTTTCTCTCAATGAATGAAGCTAACTTTACTGAAGCTAACTTTACTGAAGCTAACGTCTGTCATTTTTTCTATAGTCTTACGTTATAATCGTAGCGTTACGCCGTCATGCCGGAGTGTGTTGTACCAGACCGCACACACACGAGCAACGGTGACGTATAGTGCGAGACGAGAGATGTAGTTCATTGAGCGATTTCCACATAAAACTAAACGTTACTCTTCTGTTTTATGACAAACTGCGACTTTCTTGACTTTAATAATTATTGTTTAAATTGACAAACATCATATGTGTAATTCAGGGCACAGTTCGGACGGAATAAAAAGATAATTTGTCTCTCGCCATTGACTACCATACATATATTTTCCGAAATAAGGTCCCATGAGCCGGAAGCGGAGGGGCGGGACTTAGGCTCTCTATTCTGATATTAATTCAAATAAGCTGTAGGCCTACAAAGCTGAAATTGCGGCGGCATCTCCAACAGCCAATAGACATTGTCCAGCTGTGACTGCTGCCAAAGTGTGATACCACTTTCTGATTAATTAGTTATGTTTCTGCGAAGAGGAAATTATTAAATCCATTTTTTTCATAAAAACTTAGGCTAACTGAACATATAGGCTGTTCATGAGAAAAAATTATAATTAGCCTACTCATTTTAAAGGTTTTTACATAGAGACCTGCAGATAATGAATTAGAAACACACCAAAATATAGCCTAATTGTAATTTTATTTAACATTTGTTATTCTTCAAATTAAATCGTCTTTACAAACATAGGCTATATGAGCTAGATTCAACTAATCAATATAATATTGTTATTATTATTAATAATAATAATATTATAAATATTAACAATATTAGTAGTAGGCTAGCCTACTAGTACACATTTATTAAAAACATATCTGTTGTAGGCTAACTGTAGCCTAAAACACATCTATTTAGCCTCACATACTGACTTTATTTGTAGTTCATACTGTTTTAATACCCTGTATTTTCTTTTTCATTTTTAGGAAAATCCCTTAATTACCATAGTTTATTTCTATACCAAATGTCATACACTTGCAATGAAGCTAAAAATATAAACAACTACATCATTATGTTGATATCCTATATTTTTACAATAAAACTTACGACAATCATGTCTTCTAATATCAGTTGTTGCGTAGCCTATAGGCTATACCGAGCTGCATCGAACACATTTGTAAAGTACTTTCCTTGAACCCATTGTGCGAGTTCACTTTAATACCGCGTGCTTTATATACATGTTGCTGCTGATTGGACTGCAGTTCTGACACACCCACCAAACAAGAGAAAAAGTATCTCGGCGCTTGCGCACCGTTTTGAACTTGAACATGCCCCTGTAGAGGGCTGCAACTTCACTTTTTAAAGGACAATATCCTGGCCGGACTACTGTCAGTGATATAAGTATTTGAAATGAACATGATTTCTTAATGTCTAGTGACATATCAGGGCCATTTTATGATTAATTTAAATACATTTCTTACATACACAGCTCATTTAACTAATCAAAACCAATCGCTTGTAAATTAGCCTACTTGTAACGGAATTCACAAAACATACATAAAATTGTTAGCATATCACTTGATAATCATTTAAGAATGTATTGTAAAAATCTAAATAGGCTATTAAATCAAAATATATGTCCAGCGGCATCCGCTGGAGATGCCGCTGGCCGCTGGAGATGCCGCTGCACTGATGGCCGCTGGAGATGCCACCGGAAGTGCCGCTTCGAGATGCCGATGCCGCATTTTGCGCTTGCTCTTTCTCCCCGAGAATCGGAGAAAAAATCTTGTCGAGGACCTCGATCGGTTGCGATGTTCGGCGCAGATTATCTGCTAATGTGAGGCGTTCACAGATCGAATCTTGCCCCTCCCGATCTTCTCTCACACAAATCGGGCCCGCCCCGATCATATCAAACATGTTTGATATTTATCGGGGTGAGCAAGATTGTGATTATGTCAGTAGGCTACTGTCACAATAGCCACTATGAAACAATAGGGCTGTTTTGGTGAAGGAATTTCCATTGAGGTAATTTTGAGTGACTCAACAGCGCGATATGCGGTATTATCTCCATTTATTTATTTATTGCTAAATAAATTAATGTTACGCTGTGGTCAGCAGGCACGAAGACGAGTAGGCTAGCCTACATGTTCAGTAATGAGACGAAAATAAAAACCGCACCAAAGTGGAGTGAACAGATTTTGAAATTTGAAATACAATTTTATATGGGAGGAAAATGCTTATGGGCTCATCTGATTTTTTGTAGCCTATATACTTTATTTTGATTTTAGTATCATAATGATTAATGAATGCACGCACAATTATGCCGTGAACTTTATAAATGTTGCAGATATGTTTTACTATGCACAAACAAATGCCTTTCAACTTTCTGATTTAGGCTAATTAAAATTCTGAATTAAACGAATGTGCAGCAATTTTACAAATAGAGAGTCTGTAGGCCTATTATACGTGTTGAAGCCATTAAATAAGCGCATTTAGTTTCATATTTGTTAAAATATTATTTAAAAAAATTAATCTATGTTGATTATGAAAAGTGAACCGCGTGAGTAGGCTAAGATATGATGCGCAATAGCCTACATCGGGAGACATATGGGTCAGACATGATTTTGACCTCTTCATTAAGTTTTGTTTTGAAAGCCTTTCTTTAAAGTGAATTTCGTTTTGTATAAATTGTATCTTAATTTTAATACAATTTTAATCTACCAATTGCCTGGATTTAAGAAATAGGAAGCAAATATAGCAGACAATATAATAATGACATGGAGGCGCCGGCGCGTCACTTGCATTGGACGTGAACTGGAGCGCATCTAATCATAAATTAACCAAAACTCAGTGCATGGGCGCAACTAGCCTACCCAGTGTCAGAAGGGTATGCAGAAACAATTTTGGCGCCCCCAAAACGAATGGGCCGCCGATGTACGAGTTTTATGGGCCGTTAGGACAAAAAAAAAAAAGTATAGAGACGTCGGCCCACTGGGAATCTCCCGGTAGTCCCGATGGCCAGTAGCCTACATACCTGGTTGTCACACTTTAAATCCTACCTGTTGTCTTTCACCATCCACTTATTTAGCTGCTGTCGCATCGATTGACATGCCATCTCCTTTTCCCTCTTTCTTTTTCTATTTTTAGCCCCCGCCAGCTTTTTTGCTTTATCCATCTTTTTCGACGACAACTCGTAGGCTACATGCTCACTCGCGATATTACCCTAGAAATAGGCTAGCTTACTAGACATATAGGCTACTCTCTGAATAATCCATTATGTGCGTTTCTCTCTATAGGCGCGTTCACTACAGAGATGGCGATCGTCAACTTCATCTTTGCAGACACTGACACAAAAAAACACTAGTTAAAAATCAATGCACTTGTGTAACCGGATTTACAAATGCACATCTTGTGTAATACACACACACATTATGTCGAAATAATGAGATATTATGCTGAAATAACATTATCAATAGCCTAATAATAAAACTTTAATTGTGATAATTAAAATAATTTAATTTTAAATATTGAGTGGCCAAGTTTTGCTCATTTATTAATATTATTTATATAGCCTATAATATATACATTGCGCAGCTCCCCCTGTCAATGATCTAGCACCCCCTCAGCACCTGCGTAAAAAGAAATCCCTCTGGCGCTGCCCTGATATGAAGGACAGATAGCCTATTTACATCTTCTTTCCCGCTTCAGATCTCCTCCTGCGTGAGATCACGTGAGGCGCTTCCTCTGGCACGATAATCTTAAAGGAGAACTCCGGTCAATTTTAACATTGAGCTCAATTTTTAGTAAATTTGGAGTGCTGTCAATACAGAGAACAACGACAAAAATCGGTGTTGCCTACACTGTTTTATCCTATTTTTAAAATTTGCACCCTATTGACTTGAATGGGGCAAGTTTTAAACCTGCTTTTATCCTCTTAACATATTTGATGTGTCATACAAGTGCCCAGCCATGTTGAGTGATTCCTTAAGAGTGAACACGAGTGAATCTGACTGCAGTAGATGTGAAAGATATGAATAAAAATGATGTTATATCAGCCAGCGCAAATACCTGTATTTAGTTCCTGTTTTCGGTAGAAGTCCAAAGTAGTCGATTGTCGAGTTCACGCGCATAGGTTTAGTTGCTATGATCACGCGCGTGAACTCGACAATCGACTACTTTGGACTTCTACCGAAAACAGGAACTAAATACAGGTATTTGCACTGGCTGATATAACATCATTTTTATTCATATCTTTCACATCTACTGCAGTCAGATTCACTCGTGTTCACTCTGAAGGAATCATCTAACATGGCTGGGCACTTGTATGACACATCAAATATGTTAAGAGGATAAAAGCAGGTTTAAAACTTGCCCCATTCAAGTCAATAGGGTGCACATTTTAAAAATAGGATAAAACAGTGTAGGCAACACCGATTTTTGTCGTTGTTCTCTGTATTGACAGCACTCCAAATTTACTAAAAATTGAGCTCAATGTTAAAATTGACCGGAGTTCTCCTTTAATAACATTTTGTAGTGTGTGATGTGCTGCGATTTTCAAATCTTGTAGTGTGAGCATGTTTAAGATTTGAGGGAAGACAATCTGCAAAGATTCTCATTAAGTGTTTGCTGCAACCAGATTTCACAATCGGTTAGGATTTTAAAACTCCTGTAGTGTGAGCCAGGCATAACATGATGAAAAGGGCTTTGTTAATGTGTCTTGTCCCCTCACAATGACAGTAAACTAATTATTAGGCTACATTACATGAGTCACGTTACATAGGCCTATTTTCAGTTCAAAATGGTTTATTAGACAAAAGTTTATTAGTTTGCCTCATTATTTTTGTGATTCGTTTAACATTTATGACCTAAAAAACTGTCAAATATGAAATGTTTAATTTATCTACTTACATCTTTTCTCGCACTTGACCGTAAACTGAAGCGCGTCGAGTCGCTCTGCTAAAATTCGCGCTCTGAAGCTTCTGTGAACATAAAGCCCGCCTACTTTGATTTGATTGGTCATCTCAAATATTCTGACATTGATGAGCAGTGACAGACCAACGAGGCTCAGATGAACACACACACACACACCCTGTCCTCTGTTTCTGACATGCTCGACGCCGCTGCGGATTGAAGATGAAGAACGCGCTGAATCTGATTATAACAAGATTTAAGCGAACACGGATTTGTGTTGCCTACACTTAATCACAAATTATTACGCAAAGTATTGCAGGAAAAAGGCAAAAAGAATACGATCTTTAAGAACATTTTTGTAATACTCGACGGGTCGGATTAAACAGCCTAACGGGCCGTGTGTGGCCCGCGGACATAGTTTGCCCGCCCCTGCCGTAGCGTCACAAGGGCTGCCTCAATGACTTTCGTGAAGATGTAAGGAGAGAGGGCTAGCCCGAATGGGAGAACCGCGTACTGATATGCCCGCCCCTCGAAAGCAAACCATAGAAACGGCTTGTGTCAAGGGAGAACAGAGACATGAAAGTAGGCGCCATTCAGGTCGATCGCTGCAAACCAATCCTGTGGCGCACACACACGAAAATGCGTTTGGCCGTGAGCATCTTAAACGGAAGCCTGTTCAAGATGCAGGTCAAGGATTGGCCGTAACCCACCGGTTTTCTTGGGTACAGTGAAGTAGGGACTGTAGAAGCCGGACCTCATTTCTGCTAGAGGGACTGTCTTGATCGCACCCTTCGCCAGTAGGGTGGCGACACCTCTGCTCTCATGACAGGGGCATTGCCACCGACCAGAGTATAGCGGACTCCCCGGAAGTGGCGAGGAGACCGTGCGAATTGAATCGCATAGCCGAGCCTGATGGTTCTCGCGTCCCAGCGGGACAGGTTAGGAAGCTCTAACCAGGCTCCCAAGAACTTTGCCAGCGAACCACAGACGTACCCTCGGTGGTGCAGCAAGGCGGAATGACCGGCCCGGAAGTGGGAGGCGCGTCCTGGTGTGGGGGATCTCAGAATGGCTTGTGGAGTGAAGAATGCTCTTGGCTCCGAAGCGAAAACATAACTGCATGTTGCCAGCGTACTTCCTTATGTATACCCACGAGGTGGGGCGGATTTACGCTGTGCAAATTCCGCAGACCCATGGCATTTCCTTGCAATTGGCTAATTTTTTATTCTCTAAGTTGACAGGCTCTCTAAGTGAAACCCCATTTGTTTTCACGGCATAACTCGGCATAAAAGGAACTACATTTCTGGGGCTAGTATGGGACTCATGGGTAGTTATAATGCAGGCACAATTTTCTTCTGCTCGTATTGACATGATCTTGACTACAGTCACCAACATCAAGCTAGGTCAGGCCAGGCCATCACTGTCAAACACTTCCAGAGAGTTATAGGGCTTCTAGCTGCATCGTCCTACATAGTACATTGTGGCCTGCTGTACATGAAACTCGTACAGTGGTGCCTCAGGACCAGAGGGTTTTCCCAGAAAACCTCTTATATAAATCGTGGTCTCTTATATAAATCGACGGGGGCGCTGAGGTCGCGCATTAGGTTCTCCTGTGGTCCTAGGGCAAGTTGCTCTCACTTAGAACCATAGATATTATCAGTGTTGGGGAAGCTACTCTGAAACTGTAGTTTGACAAGCTACAAGCTACTCGTAAGTTAAAGTAGTTAAACTACAGTCAAGCTACCCTTTTGGAAAAGTAGTTAGCTACGACTACAAGTTACTTTCAAAAAGTAGCTAGCTACATTGAAACTACTTTTAATTGTTTTGAACAACGTATATTATAAATAACTGAATAAGTGTCTGAGGAATGTTTTAAGTAAAATATTTTGTGTTTAAAACAATGCAAAACAATTATGATTTCAAAGAGTATTGTTTTATTACACACAACACTCAAATATCTCAGACTGTTTGTCAAAAGTGCAAAATTGCAACAAATACAACATTGCAAGAACAAAATATACATCCAATGTAAATTGCATGTAGAACATTTTGTTCCTTTACTTGTCGTTTCTTTGAGAGACATGAACTTGGACAAATAAGGCCATGGGTAATTAACGTTAGTTGTTTCTCCATCCTCCAAATCTGCCGTCACGTCTTGCTCCATCATGGATAATATGGGTGTGTGTGTCAACCCACTTCTGTACTTCAGTGAACCGTTAGCCGGAAGATGCGTAAACAACAGGTGGCGGTAATGGCAAAAAAATGTGTTTGTAATCTTACAAGAAGAAGAATATCCTTGCATCGCGCTGATTTCTGTCACAATGTCTGGGTGTTGTCCCCTGGGTAGCCACTAGAGGTCCTCTTTCCCCACAGGTGTCAGTCACTATTGGACTACATTCCCATCACCCTTGTCGGACTCGTTATTCATTATCACTCTCAGCTGTTCCCACTCACCCTATTAGTGTCTGTCTATTTATACCCTGTCTGTTTAATCACTTGTTCTGGAATCCTTGTATGTTGTCACCCGCTTCCCAGAGTCTGTCTTGGTTTGTTTTATTGTTTATTTCTAGTTTTGGACTGCTTACATGGACCTTGACCTTTTGCCTGTTCCTGGATTTATGATTACGGACTACCCAATAAAGCTGCACTTGGACTATCACCTTTTGTGTGCGTGCCGTGACAGATTCGCACAGGCTCAACAAAACACAATGTAGCTTTTGCTCGCGCTACACCGCTACTTGCTGCAAAAAGTAGTTCTACTGGAAAAGCTACACTGTTTAAAAAGCAACTGAGCTACTGCCAAGCTACTGAAAAATGTAGTTAAGTTAGTAGCGTCGCTACTTGTAGTTAACTACTCCCCAACACTGGATATTATATAGAGACTAGATGCCCTATTGGCCGCTGGGCACTGAGAAATACGGCCGCCATCTTAAACCGGTCGTACCTAGTTTCGTTGCGTAGCAGCAGTTAAGATGCCAGAGCACTGTGGAGCATTTTCCTGTTCAAATCGGCGGACCATCGCAATAGGATTACTTTTCACAAGTAAGTTTTAACATTACCATACTATTGGTTGTATTTTGTGAATAGAATATTACCAGATAATTGAGAAGGAGCAAGGATCTTTGATATTGCCCACTGAAGCTAAGCAGGGCTGAGCCTGGTTAGTACCTGGATGGGAGACCTCCTGAGAAAACGTCTCGGTTACGGATGTAACCCTCGTTCCCTGAGTAGGGAACGGAGACGTTACGTCATATGACGACGAATGGGGTTCGCTTAGAAGCCTATCCTCTTCGAATATTAATAAAACGAGCCAATGGCAAGCAAATGCCATGGGTCTGCTGAATTTGCATAGCGTAACTCCGCCCCACTGTGTGGGTATATAAGGAAGTGAGCCGGCAACATGCAGATATGTTTCTTCGCTGAAGGAGCCAAGCTGAACTCAGGCTGTTCCAGCGGTACAGCGGAAGTGGCAGGAAGACGTAACGTCTCCGTTCCCTACTCAGGGAACGAGGGTTACATCCGTAACCGAGACGTTCCCTTTCGTTGTCACTTCGAGTTATGTCGAATGACGACGAATGGGGTTCCCAGTCCAATCACGCCACCTCGGCTGTCTTCCAGTGCCCTGCGTAAGTCTGAGCTCCCTGTCGTGAGACTAGCACGGACGAAGGACTCCTACTTAACACAGGAATACCAAGGTACACTGGGAAGCATATCACAGTGGAAATATGCAATCAGTGCCCGCCCGAAGGGGGGGGACTTAAGAAAACACATATGACCCGGAGGGGGGTGCATACGGAGAACACTGGGGTGTCCAGCCCGTAGGGTGGAGTATTTCAACCCCAGGGGCGGCAGACTGGCTTGCCAAGGGAAAGACACATGCTCGAAGGAGGCTTACAGTGGAAATACACACGTGGGGGTCGCCCAGCGGGGGAACCGTGCACATGGTGGCACCTAGCCAACGCGAAAGCTGCCGGAGGCATAACTCTGGCGTTGACGTCAACAGCGCTGGAGGAACTCAGGGCTTATCAGGCTCACCTGAGGAGAATATCGCACGTATCCAGTCCGTGGAGTGGAATGGCGAGCAAGCGAAGACACCTGAGCGGGTCCTAGCACCGGCTGGTTGAAGCGAGTACTCGGGAGGACACTGGCTCCACTCGGAGATTATAGAATCTGGCGAATGTGTTGGGTGTCGCCCAGCCTGCAGCTCTGCAGATGTCTGTTAGCGAGGCGCCATGCGCTAGAGCCCAAGAGGAGGCCACACTCCGGGTGGAGTGGGCCGTCACACCAAGGGGGGCACGGTCGACCTTGCTGCTGGTAAGCCAAAGCAATGGCGTCCACTATCCAGTGAGACAACCTTTGCTTGGAGAGAGCCCTTCCCTTCAGCTTCCCACCATAACAGACAAAGAGCTGGTCTGAGGTCCTGAAACACTGCGTTCTGTCCACGTAAGCACGGAGGGCGCGTACTGGACAGAGCAATGCCAAGGCTGGGTCTGCCTCCTCCAGGGGCAGCGCTTGCAGGTTCACCACCTGGTCCCGGAAGGGAGTGGTGGGAACCTTGGGCACATATCCAGGCCGGGGTCTCAGGATCACGTGAGAAAAGGCCGGCCCGAATTCCAGGCACGCTTCGTCTACAGAAAATGCATGCAGGTCCCCTACCCTCTTGATGGAGGCCAAAGCAACCAGGAGCGCTGTCTTAATTGACAGGAACTTAAGCTCCACTGATTGCAGAGGCTCAAAGGGAGCACTCTGCAGGGCAGTTAGTACCACTGAGAGGTCCCAAGAGGGAACGAGAGGAGGGCGAGGAGGCTGTAGTCTCCTCGCTCCTCTCAGGAACCTGATAACCAGGTCGTGCTTTCCCACGGACTTACCATCAACTGCGTCGTGATGTGCGGCGATAGCGGCAACATATACTTTCAGGGTGGAGGGAGACAGCCTTCGCTCCAACCCATCCTGCAGGAAGGAAAGCACAACACTGATTGGGCATGATCTGGGGTCTTCTGAGTGAGAAGAGCACCAAGAGACGAAGAGGTTCCACTTCAACGCGTAGGCATGTCTAGTGCACGATGCTCTAGCGGAAGTGATGGTAGCCACCACCGCTGGTGGTAGGGTACTCAAACCTGCCTCGTCCCGTCCAGGAGCCACACGTGGAGGTTCCAAAGATCGGGACGAGGGTGCCAAAGGGTGCCCCGTCCCTGAGAAAGGAGGTCCTTTCTCAGAGGAATTGGCCCAGGGAGGTGCTGTCGCGAGGAGTACAAGTTCGGAGAACCAGGTTCGGGTGGGCCAGTGCGGCGCAACCAATATGACCTGCTCCTCGTCCTCCCTGATCTTGCACAGGGTCTGTGCAAGAAGGCTCACTGGGGGAAACGCATACTTGCGGAGGCCCCGGGGGCCAGCTGTGCGCCAGAGCGTCCGTGCCGAGCGTGCCCTCGGTCAGGGAGAAAAACTGGGCGCAGTGGGACGAGTCGTGGGAGGCAAACAGGTCTACCTGTGCGTCCCCGAACTGATCCCAAATCAGCTGGACCGCCTGGGGATGGAGTCTCCATTCTCCAGGAAGAGGCTGAAGCCGTGAGAGCTCGTCGGCTGCACAGTTCAGGTCTCCTGGAATATAAATGGCTCGAAGCGACCTCAGATGCTTCTGACTCCATAAGAGGAGGTGGCGGGCGAGTTGCGACATACGGCGGGAGCGTAGACCACCTTGTCGGTTGATGTACGCTACTGTCGCTGTATTGTCTGATCGGACTAGTACGTGCTGGTTCTTGAGCAGCGCCCGGAAGCGGTGCAGAGCGAGACGTACTGCCAGCAACTCGAGGCAATTGACATGCCATAGGCGGTGGGGTCCTGTCCAGGAGCCCGCGGCAGCATGTCCATTGCACATGGCACCCCAGCCTGTGGAGGAGGCATCCGTTGACACAACAACATGCCTGGAAACTCGTTCTAAGGCACTCCGGCCCGTAGAAAGCTGAGGTTCGTCCACGGGGAGAAGGTCTGACGGCAGGTCGGAGTAACTGGTACTCGGAGCTTGCCCTGGTGCCATGCCCACCTCGGGACTCGATCGTGAAGCCCAGTGCTGAAGCAGTCTCATATGAAGCAATCCGAGCGGCGTTACCGCGGCTGCAGATGCCATATGCCCCAGGAGCCTCTGAAAAAGTTTCAGTGGAACCGCACTCTTGCTCTGGATTTGTCTCAGGCAAGTCAGCAGTGACTGCGCGCGCTCGCTCGTAAGCTGCGCGCACATGGCGACCGAGTCCATTTCCATACCGAGAAAAGAGATCCTCTGCACGGGGCAAAGTTTGCTCTTCTCCCAGTTGACCCGAAGGCCCAGACGGGCTAGGTGCCGGGAGCACTAGGTCCCTGTGTTCGCAAACCTGGTCCCGAGAGTGAGCTAGGATTAGCCAGTCGTCGAGATAATTCAGGATGCGAACCCCGTGTTGCCGTAGCGGCACAAGGGCTGCCTCGACGACCTTCGTGAAGACGCGAGGAGACAGGGACAGCCCGAATGGGAGGACCGCGTACTGGTATGCCTGCCCCTCGAAAGCAAACCGTAGAAACGGTCTGTGTCGAGGAAGAATGGAGACATGAAAGTAGGCGTCCTTCAGGTCGATCGCTGCAAACCAATCCTGTGGCTGCACACATTCGAAAATGCGCTTGGCCGTGAGCATCTTGAACGGAAGCCTGTGAAGGGAACGGTTCAAGACGCGCAGATCCAGGATTGGTCGTAACCCACCGGTTTTCTTGGGGACAATGAAGTAGGGGCTGTAGAAGCCGGACCTCATTGCGGCTGGAGGGACAGTCTCGATCGCACCCTTCGCCAGCAGGGTGGCGACCTCCGCTCTCATGACAGGGGCATTGCCACCGACCATAGTGAAGCGGACTCCCCTGAAGCGGGGAGGAGACCGCGCGAACTGAATCGCATAGCCGAGCCTGATGGTCCGCGCGAGCCAGCGGGACAGGTTGGGAAGCTCTAACCAGGCTCCCAAGGACTGAGCCAGCGGGGTCATGCGGCCGACAGACGTCCCCGCGGGGGGTGCAGCGAAGCGGAATGACCGGCCCGGACGTGGGTGGCATAGCGGCCCGGTGTGGGGGCACGGTCATTAGCCGCGTCCTGCCAGAGGAGGCCAGGGAAGGACCAGCGTTCCACGGGGGCGTGCTCTGGCAGGGGTCTGGCGACAGAAGGGGATGAGAGCGGCGGGGGCCCGTGGGCGGCGCGCGCTGTCATTCCCTTCTGGGGGCTCAGAGATGGGGATATCAGTTCTTTCTTTAACCACATTAGGGTGCTGCCCACCCGTGGGTGAGCAGCGGGGAGTGGAGAACAAAAGATTCTCCCCCGGCCCTCCACCGGGGGAAGGAGTGGTCCTGCTACCATCTCCTGTGAAAAACTGATTGCCATCTCTGAGCAGCCCGTCTCAGGAGCGCCGCTTGGCCTGGCGTTTAGCGGGGCGCGGGGCTGGAGAGGGCTGTGGTGCCTGCCTGCGGCGTCCTCCACGACGCGACCCGGGTGAAGGCTGCTGCTGGGGCCGTGCGGGAGGGGCGGGAGCCGCGGGAGGGCGCCCTCGGCGGCGAGCAGGCTGAGGCGTCTGAACCGACGGCTGGGTGGAGGCAGCAGCGGGCCGTCGGGGCAGAATATGACGGATAGCCTCAGTCTGCTTCTGGGCGGTTGAAAACTGTTGGGCAAAATCTTCAACCGCTCCGCCGAAGAGGCCAGCCTGGGATATGGGGGCGTCAAGCAGACGAGTCCGCTCAGCGTCCCTCATATCGGCCAGGTTTGAGCCAGAGGTGTCTCTCCTGGACCACACTAGTGGACATCACCTGGCCCAGGGAGCGTGCGGTCACTTTCGTCGCCCGGAGAGCGAGGTCAGTGGCGGCACGCAGCTCATTGAAGAGCCCTGGGTCAGTCCTCCCCTCATGCATGTCCCTGAGCATCTGGGCCTGGTAGACCTGCAGAGTGGCCATGGCATGCAAAGAGGCGGCTGCCCTGCCCCGCAGCTCTATAGGTCTTCGCCACCAGGGTCGACGAAAACCTACAGGCCTTGGAGGGGTGCTTAGGATCACCACGGGAAGAAGCACTCTGTGGACACAGTTGCATCGCAACAGAGCGTTCAACCATAGGTACCCCAGTGTACCCGTAAACAGCCGCCTGATCGAGAGGAGGAAAGGCGGAGGAGGTCGCCGAGCGATCACGGGAAGACAAGGGTGCCTTCCAGGACCTCGAGACCTCCTCATGCACATCCGGGAAGAAAGGCATTGGGGTTGGACGCCGACGTGAATCGGCGGCCGCCCCCAAAAACCAATCGTCCAGACGCGAGCGCTCGGGGCAGGGTGGCGGATTGCACTCTAACCCGATGCTCGCGGCTGCCCGGGAAAGCATGGCCGTCAGCTAGGGATCAGGATCGGGCAATGCTGACGCGCCCGGAAGCGGCAGCACAGCCGACCCCTCATCTCCCGAGGACTCCTGCCCACCTTGTGATGCTGTGATCGACATAGCATCGTCATTAGGAGCGCCAGACGGCGCACTCGGTCCGCCGCCGACCGTTGGCCGGGGACTGATCGAGCGCATCATCTGGTCGGCTCGCGGGTTGCGGCACTTGAGAGGGGGATGTGGCCCGAGGACGAATCGTCGGTTGTTGTTGCCACACCGTCACCCTCAGGTCACCCTGGCCACCAGCCGAAGTACCAGCTCTATTTGCACTAGAGCTGGTAGATCGGGGTGTGGATGAGGGGACTCTCACTCTTTCGAGATCACTGAGTCTCGACCGTAGTGTCGCGATGGTCATGTTTCCGCAATGAAAACATGAGTCATCCACAAGCGCTGTTTTAGCGTGCTCTAAGCCCAAACACGCAAAACAGCGATTGTGCCCATCTAAATCAGACAGCCAGTGACCACAACCAGAAGGGCACGGGCGATGCATCTTTAAAAAGACGTGCCACGCGCTTTGCTCTTTTAGAGAGAAGGAGAAATCCCCGCAGATGCTGAAGCGACCAGGGAGAGAACACACACACACTGGCAGATCACTGCTCAGATCGCAGGGAATGTGCACTCGCTGGAACTCGCTGTCACACCAACACCTGGAGGGAAGCTCGTCTCGAAGAGGAATGCAGAGATTAAACTCAGGATGGCTTGTGGAGTGAAGAATAAACTTGGCTCCGAAAGCGAAAACATATCTGCATGTTGCCGGCTCACTTCCTTATATACCCACACAGTGGGGCGGAGTTACGCTATGCAAATTCAGCAGACCCATGGCATTTGCTTGCCATTGGCTCGTTTTATTAATATTCGAAGAGGATAGGCTTCTAAGCGAACCCCATTCGTCGTCATTCGACGTAACTCGAAGTGACAACGAAAGGGAACCAGGTTGCTGCTAGAAGAGGTGTTAGTGAGGCCAGCAGGGGGTGCTCACCCTGTGGTCTGTGGTCACCCTGGGTCCTAATACCCCAGTATAGACGAATCCGGCGAAACTACCGGAAGTAAGCGGGCGCCATAACTGAGCTGTTGCTGGGTAGCGTTGCGCCATTGCCTCCTATTGTTATAGTTGCAACTTGCGTCCAATGTTTACATTTTACAATGACTGGTAGGATACAGTTTTTATTATTGCTTGACAAAGATTTCAAGATTTCAATTCCATTCTTGTGATTTGATTCCGATTTTGATTCAATATTGACTAATTTGGATACATGTTTATTTTAAATTTTATTTAAAAAAATAATCTCACCTAATGCTGTAAACATAGAGGGCCCAATCTGCTGGTATTATTAAAGGTTTAAAATAACAATTTAAATTAAATATAATGCAGTTTTTGTTATAATAACAATTATTTAATGACATAAGTAAAAAATATAATAAATATGTAATATAGTGCTCAGCAAAATCTCCTCTCTAGCTATTTTTTTTCTATTAAATTAACATGCTATGGTCATTAAGGCTTTCCTGAGCTAAATGTAACGTTATGTGACATAATTGTTCTCCTGCTGTTATATTGACCTCTTTCCATGGTTTAAAAACACTAATTGGTCGATATTATGTATACTTTCTAGCTGTACCTTACCCTTGCCTTTTGCAATGGGAAAATTAGATAAATAATGGACACAAATGAAAAACATGAATTTGTTTATTTGATGTCATTCATTTATTCATTGTTGCCAAATGGGCAGATCTTTTTATAGTTTCCTCGTTAGCTAACGTTAGCCTAGCTAGCATAGTTATTGCCAAGCTTTTTCATAAATAATCTGTAAGATCGTTTGTACCTTCATCTGTGACTGGAGGCCACTGTTAACATCATCAACCCAACAAGTCATTCTGCCTGGCTGTAGCTGTCATCGAGGGTGCGTTATCACGGAGGTTTGTTTACATACCGGTAACAACTCAGTAATGGCATTGCCACAAGATGGCAGCCTACACAGAACGCTCGTCGGATTCGTGTATAGTGACGGGGACACTATACTGTCAAAGAACACTGTCCTTCGGATGAGACGTTAAACCGAGGTCCTGACTCTCTGTGGTCATTACAAATCCCAGGATGTCCTTCGAAAAAGAGTAGGGGTGTAACCCCGGCATCCTGGCCAAATTTGCCCCTTGGCCTCTGTCCATCATGGCCTCCTAATCATTCATCCCCATATACTGATTGGCTTCATCACTGTCTCCTCTCCACCAGTAAGCTGGTGTGTGGTGTGCGTTCTGGCGCAATATGGCTGCCGTCGCATCATCCAAGTGGATGCTGCACATTGGTGGTGGTTGAGGAGATCCCCCCTTCTATGTAAAGCGCTTTGAGGTCTCAGATAAAGCGCTATATAAATGTAACGAATTATTATTATTATATTACTGTACTGAAATCGTAGCCAGCTAACGTTAGCTAGGTTATGTTTACCTAACCAGCCGGTGTTCAACCGGCATGGGGTGGGGTAAAGTAATAATTACAAGCGGTTATCAGATACAAGCATTCAACGGCCCTGTCGTATAAATATATATAAATATAGTTTACTTGTGTTTGCGCAAATCGAGTGTGTGTGTGTGTGTGTGTGTGTGTGTGTGAGAGAGAGAGAGAGAGAGTATATATATCTTATATCAGAATATTATATTACTGTTAAGCCTACTATGAATTTTAAAATACGCCGAAGCATGTGGCCGGCGATTGCTATAGGCGAACTAGGCGGTTGCCTAGGGCGACAAATGTGTTGGGGGCGCGGTAGAGATGCGCGGCGGATCGGGCGGATGACGTGACGAAAATTTATATTTTAATTACATTCGGGCGGGTGGCGGGCGGTTGAACCAATCAAATGAAAAATATATGTATACATTGTTAAATAATGTTATCTGACTATACATCCAAAAAAAGAAAATAGGGGAATGATATTACATGCGCTTCATGAGGCACACGCGCGCGGTCTCTTGCTCTCTCTCTCTCTCTGCTGTGCACACGCTACGCGGTTTGGATCACAGTCTCTGTCTCGCGGGCGCGCTCGCTCTAGATTCCGGGAGATTTTAATTATAATTTCTCACTATTTGGTACTGGGTACTTGCTATTGTAAATGGTAGTCTGTCATCCGGTGTGGTTCCTGCAGACTTTAAGCATGCTGTAGTGACACCCCTGATAAAGAAACCTGGTTTAGATCCTACTGTGCTGAATAATTTTAGGCCAATATCCAAGCTCCCATTTGTATCTAAAATCCTGGAGAAAATTGTGTATTTACAACTAAAGTCTTTTCTTGATGAGCAGGGTTTATTAGAGATCTTTCAATCTGGATTTAAATCCCTACACAGCACGGAGTCAGCACTGTTGAAGGTCTGCAATGACATCCTCTTGGCATGTGACTCCAGCAATAACGTAATCCTGGTCCTGTTGGACCTTACCGCTGCCTTTGATACTGTAGACCACAGCATTCTAATCTCAAGGTTACAGCACAGTTACAGGCCTCTGTGGCACTGTCCTGGAGTGGTTTAGATCCTACCTGTCTGACAGAACATTTCATGTTAAAATGGCTGAGTGTGAATCCCGTTCTGCTCCGCTGTCATGTGGCGTTCCCCAGGGTTCAATTTTAGGTCCCTTGCTTTTTTCATTGTATCTGCTTCCTTTTGGGTCTATTCTTAGAAAACATGGTATCTCTTTCCATTGTTATGCAGACGACTGCCAGATTTATGTACCCTTAAAGCGACATGACACCTGTTCAATTACACCTCTTTTAGCATGTCTGGAGGATATTAAAGCATGGATGGCCTTAAACTTTTTAAATTTTAATGAAAAGAAAACTGAGGTGATAATTTTTGGACCTGGTGGCTCATATGAGACCCCCCCTGTTGAGCTGGGTCCTCTAGCCTCGTATCTTAAACCTACAGTTTTAAACTGGACAGCCAAATTAATGCCACAGTCAAATCAAGTTTTTATCATCTAAGGAAGCTGGCAAAGGTGAAACCTTTTCTTTCCAGGCAGCAGTTAGAAACCGTAATCCATGCCTTTATTTCTGTACGGCTGGATTATTGTAACTCCCTTTATTTTGGACTCAGTCAATCCCTACTCGCACGTCTGCAGCTAGTTCAGAACGCTGCTGCACGGTTTTTGACCGGAACCCGGAAGAGAGAACACATTACTCCTGTCCTGGCTTCACTGCACTGGCTGCCTGTGCATTTTAGAGTCCATTTTAAAATCCTCTTGTTTACTTTTAAAATTTTAAATGGTCTTGCCCCGTCTTATTTAACTCAGCTACTCAACCGCTACACTCCCTCTCGGTCACTCCGATCGGCTGACCAGTTGCTTCTGGTCGTCCCCGGATCCAAGCGGAAGCTCAGAGGGGACAGGGCCTTCTCTGTTTGTGCTCCTAAATTATGGAATGCCTTACCTTTAACCATTCGTCAGGCGTCCTCAGTACCGATTTTTAAAACTCTTCTTAAAACTCATTTCTACACTTTGGCCTTCAACCCAAACTGAGACTTGATCCTATTTTGTTAGTATTTGTTCTTAATTGTTTTATTTTTGATATAGTTTTATTGGGTCAGATTTTTAACCCTAGTGTATTTTTATGATATTGTGACTGTTATTTTCTCTTGGTTGATGATTTGTTGCCTTTATGTACAGCACTTTGTTCAGCTGCTGCTGATGTGAAAGCGCTTTATAAATAAAGTGATGATGATGATGATGATGATGATGATAATTCGCGGGCATCAGTGAGCCGCTATCAATATGCGGGAGACTCCCGGAACTTCCGGGAGACTTGGGATGTCTGCATTTCTATACTGAAATAATATCTGCATTATAATTATTGATTTTTCATTAGGCTATTTTTTTGGTGCTCCCTCAGCTCTTGGTGCCCTACGCACAGCGCGTGATGCGCGTGGTGGGAGCGGCGGCGCTGTCCTATAGGCTAGTCGTCACCCTGATGTGACAGTTCACTCCGTCCAATCAGCGGATGGCGGGCGTTGCGGTTTTGAAAATTGGTCAAAAACGTTGGTGCGGATGGATGGCGGACATAAGATGATGAGTTTTGTGATGCAAAACTTTGCGGATTATATAATAGCCCATCCGCGCATCTCTAGGGCGCGGGCTCCCTCTAGGGTTGCCCTTACGTTATGTTACGTTACGTTACGTTACGGGGGCGCAAAACTCAATCTCGCCTAGGGCAAACAAAGGGCTAGAGCCGGCCCTGTATCATAGCTACATGAATGACCTTTGCAAAAAAACCCGCGTGAAAATCAGTTCGGTATTCAGTGAGGTATGATTAATTACCGGTAAATGCTCTGACAGCTCATTGCACCTGCCATACAGATTACACTGAGTGTAGCGGGTGACCGGTCTAAGATGGCGGCCTCGCGGCTCGACCACGCCAGTAGGCAGTAGCGGTCGATAGGGTATCTATCTACTGTATATGATGTCTATGCTTAGAACAATGTCTGTGGGGGCAGACATCCTTTTGAGGCAGGGGAAATTGGAATGGAATGGAGAAGTTGAATCTTGTGGGAGTTTGGCCAGGCGGAAGTGGATCTGTTTGCCTCCCACGAGAACACACATTGTCTGCTCTGGTTTTCCCTCATGCATCCAGCTTCTCTTCGGCCTTGCTATTAGGGGTCTCCCTTCAAGAGGTCTGCAATGCTGCTGGTTGGGCCTCCCCACACACTTTTATAATATACTACAGCCTGGATCTGCCCTCCACGCTGTGTTCTCAAGTTCTTACTGCCTGAGTTGTGCCATACATACTTCACACCAGGACAGGCACTAGTCAGTGTGGCGAAGTGGGTATTTCGTTCCCTTAAGTGTCGTCTATCCTCGAAGGGAACGGCTCGGGTTACGACTGTAACCCTCATTCCCACGTCCCTTTGCCACACTTCCTGAGTGCCTGAGAAGGACTTGCTTCGACCTATCAGAAGCTGACGCTGTTATGAGCCGGCGTCCCTACGCTTCACCATCACATGTGACGTCATGACGCAACACCAATCGAAATTGGACTAGTTACATATGTGCTTCAGACACTATCACGGTTGAGGCGTTCCCCAAAAGTGTCATCTTTTAACACAGTGTTTCGTTCCCTTCTCAGGGAACAAGGGTTACAGTCGTAACCCGAGACATTTTTTTCTCTTATATTATTAATATTAATATTACACCCACACACACACAATTTTTGTATTACACACACTCAAACCATACTCTGACATCCACAACAACACACCCACACAATTATAACTGCATCATTTATCCAATTGGTTCTATAATATGCAGAAGCAGAAAACATGAATCAGGTGAGTATTTGTTTTATAGGCCAAACCTGAGAAAATGGCACCATCTGGTAAAAAAAAAAACATATCTTTGAAGACTTGCCAACCAACTGAAAGCCTATTAACAAAGACACCATAATTGTATGGCCCTGGGATTAAAAATTGCCGTTTTAATGGGTTTCAATGAGGATTTTTTGTATGTCCTGACATGTAACTATGTTTTTATTACTAGTGTAAAATAGATTTTTGTTAAAGGAAATGGGGGGTGAAATAGTAAAGTTCTAATAGAAATACACACTTGTGCCAACATTTATACTGGTGGCATTAACAAAAAAAAAAAAATGAAAAAGACATGTCCAAGGACACACAAGTGTTAAATATTACATCACTGTGTTGTCTGAAAGCTCTCAAGAGATGAATCAGAAGATATATTTGGATGGAGATTGCCAGTGATCTGTGCAGCATGAGAGAATAAGGACAAGAATGCACAGCAGAGTCATTTAATTCAAAGCAGCTAACAAGCGTAGACAGTCATTGTCATTGTGATATTATCCATTACATGAAGGTACATTTTTTTATTTATTTAAAATTATAGTTGTAGTTAAAATATCCTGTTACAGGTTTGAAATGACAATTTTGTAAATTCTTTAGATTTTGCTAATGTCTAATGTCTTGTAATTTCTAGTTACAGCTTGTGCAAAACACCAAACTCAAAGCTGCCATGAGCTCTTTAAATGCAAGTTTTTCACAGAATATCTCCATTGTTCATCCTGCATACTTTTTCATAATTGGACTTACAGGTATACCTTATAGTGGTTATTACTATATATTCTTATTTATAACATATTTTATAACTGTAATTGGCAACTCTATAGTCCTTGTGATTTTAGCTCTTCATCGGAGCCTGCACAGTACAAAATATATTGGTGTGTTTAACTTGGCCTTGGTTGATATTGGTGAAACTAATGCACTGATTCCTAACATGATGAAGATTTTTCTGCTCGACTCACAGTACATCTCCTACAATTCTTGTTTGGCAAACATGTTTTTTGTGTTCCTCTTTAGTACTATGCAGAGTCATACTCTTGTAGTTCTGGCATATGATCGCTTCATTGCAATTTGTTTGCCATTAAGATATCATGCAATTGTTAACAATACCAGTGTGGTTTTGGTTTTCTCAGTAATTTGGGCATTTAATTCTTCTGTGGTGGCCTTGATGGTGTCTTTGATCACCCGGCTTTCTTTCTGTGAATCTAATGTGATTCAGAGTTACTTTTGTGATCATGGACCAATGTATAGGCTGGCATGTAATGACAATAGCATTAATAGGAGTATGGGAATTCTCATCACAATTTTATACCTTGTGGTACCATTGATTATTATAGTCCTGTCATATCTGGGCATTTTTCTTGCTTTAAGCAAAATTACAACTTGGCAAGGACGTTTAAAAGCGCTGAAGACCTGTGTTTCTCATCTGTTGTTAGTAGGGGTTTATTTCCTCCCCATATCCTGCTCATACATTGCTGCATGGTTGGTTTCTCTCACACCCAATGCAAGGATTATCAGTACGTCTCTGGCATATGCTGTTCCACCAATGCTAAATCCCATAATTTATGTATTAAACACAGCTGAAATCAAAGACATAATCCGGAAAGTGGTTAAAAACAGATCTGAACCAATTAGAGGGAACATTTAAAAATGATTGAAATGGCTGTTTGTTTATTTAAAATGTCTGTTTTTAAAAATGAAAAAAAAAAAAAACTTAAAAAATGACTGCACGCTGAAGCCTCACAGAGGTGAACAATATCTTTCCAGAAACACATACTTTGAAAAAAATACTTTTGAAAGTACACATTATATAAATAAATATTTTCTTTGTATTCCATTACGAACTCAAGTTGTTTCAAATTCTGAAAGAAATATACATATTTTTATATATATATATATATATATATATATATATATATATATATATATATATATATATATATATATTATATAAGTATACTATATAAGTATACAGTAATGCTATCTATATATATATATATATATATATATTATATAAGTATACTATATAAGTATACAGTAATGCTATCTATATATATATATATATATATATATTATATAAGTATACTATATAAGTATACAGTAATGCTATCTATATATATATATATATATATATATATATATATATATATTATATAAGTATACTATATAAGTATACAGTAATGCTATCTATACTTACTAATCTAATTATTTATTAATCCAACTGATTTTCAAGTGTATGGCTTGTGTTCCTGATCACAAGACAAATCTAACAGGGAATAAAAGCAATTTGATGTTTTGATGTTAGTTACTATGTTGACATATTCATGTTACTTTAGATGCATAATTCACTGTCATCTATAATGCATTTTGATAGATTTTATGAAAAATCAACTTATGAGACATGACTATATAAAATAATATGTCACACTGTATACCTTTTTGAATTTGAAATACAGTGGTCCATTTTAACATGAGCATGTTGTTCTGAGATCTGCTGATGAGGCTCTTTTTGATTTTATCATTTTTGGTGTTTTTCTGTTTTTGTTTTGTTTTTCTGTTCAGTAATTTAAAAAAAAGGAACAAGAACCCAGATAAGAACAATAACCTACATGTGCATGTTTCAGTTTATTGTGTCACTCTTTTTAAAAGGCAATCAAAATTATATTAGGGCTATAGCTTTGATTATAAAATGACAATGACAATGTAACTGTTATATCCAAGGATATATTATATTATTGTTCATGTAATACTTGTTTAATTTGCTTTACTCCTGGTTTACAAAGGTGTGGGCGTAGTTGTGTGCCATGTGTCTGTTTTTGCCTGCTGTGTGTCTCTAGGCTTGTTCGACTTTATACAGGGCTGTAAGAACTGATCGGTTGCTGACTTGAAAGCATTGCATGCTGGTTAGAAATTGTGTCCAACTTGAAATAGCGCCGACGCCACATGACTGCCATCTGATGTGCCACATGACTGATGACGTATGCCATCAAAGCACCGCAAGAGCAGTTCGAGAGCAGCCGGCTGATTCATTCTGCACAGCTTCTCCAGGGCGGCTGCATGAGCTCTGATGACAACACAACTGTTCCACGATTGGCTGAATCCACTGCATGGCAGCGATCACGTGTTTCGTGTTCATTCGAACACATTCAGTTCCACTAATGTTCACAAATATTTTTTTTTTTATAACAGTAAAAGCTTTTTTCATGTAGTCGCAATGTTATAGTATGTCATTTTTTTTTTTTTTAAACTGATAAAAAAAACTAAGTACAGTAGGCTACATAAAGTATTAAATGGAAACGTATAAAATTTGACAAATATTGCATTTATTTCACTTTAGCTGTGGTAAAGTACAGGGGCGGCTGGCCAATAGAGGGCGCTAGGACCATCAACATCAAAGCACAGTACACATACCAAGGGCAGAAAGTAATATACAGAGGTCACTTACAAAGTTAGGGTAAAGAAACAAACAAAGAGGGATTCAAACAAATAACATATCCATAACAAGGTAAAATGTATAGACTGTGAGCTGAAGATTGTTTTTTAAGAGGTTTTTGAAGGAGAGAAGGGTGGATGCTTGACGGATGTTTTGAGGAAGAGCATTCCACAACCATGGTTACCAGACTATTGAAACTGACTGAAAATGGCACATCCCCACCTAAGATATTTTTGACCCGCCGCCACTGGTAAAATGCAAACACCACATGAGCGGTCACTACTAAAGGCCTTTTTATGCTTCTGCGTCAACTCCACGCCGTAGCCACGGCGTCACTCCTACGGCGTCGTGGCCGTTTTATGGTTCTGCGTCGGTTGTGTTGCATCGCGGTGCATTTCACCGCCAGAACGCTAGGGGGGTGGGGGGTGTGACCAATCACAGCCCTTGTGGTCTGCGTCGCCTCGACGCATAGTTACAATTTTTTGGAGGTGCAGGTCGAGCTACGGCGGAGGGGTTCGCGTCGACGCAGAAGGGTCTGCGGGGGTACGCCGTCGATATGACGCAGAAGCATAAAAAGGCCTTAAGCCGAAAGTGTCCGTCTTCACGTCACAGTTTTCAGCTCCTCCCCGCCTGCACGCGGAAACTCTCGCAGATTGGTTACGTCCAGCCATAGCCGATGTCGAACACACCTTCTCTCTATGGAAGGCAAATATTTCTTTAGAAGTTACGTGTACAGGCGATATAACGTGTGTATGTGTAATTGTCTTTTACTCTAACTTATTTGCTTCCCTAAACTGACCTGCTGCGCACCAGTAATAACAGACAGACTCCAGCAAATGTCCTCTAAATGCTTTAATCACGGCCGGGAGTTCTCGACATTTTCTCAGAGAATCTCGCCGAAGAAGAAGCAAGGTCAGATGATCAGACAAATTCCATTCAGAATCCCACCGAAAAAACGAGTTTGATTGGTTCTTCATATGCAAACCCTTCTGTTACTAGGTAAAGCAACTTTACTTAAATTTGTTAATTAAGATTACTTAATTGTTAATCACGAGGTTCTAACATTGTCATTTGTCTAGTTTAATTTCCCATATATGTTATTTTTACACACACACACACACACACAGTCATGAGTTGACATAAAAAGGCACATATACATTCAGCCTAAGTACAGAATGTCTTACTGTAGTACATGGTGTTTCAAAGTGTTAGCATGTTAAATAAGGTTAGTTTAAAAGTTAATTTACTATTTATCTATTAAAATCCACCACACACCCTAGCAACAAGTTCTACCAGAAAGACTCAGGGGAATAAATACTGTGACAATTAACATTTATTACAAGCTGCCAAATCCTAGGGTTCGGACTCTGCATATCCTGCCTGAAGACGGAGGCAGGGGCGCAGCCGACCCCCTGCAAAGTAAAGGAAGGGGCCATCTGGTGGTGGTGGGTTGGATGGAGGAGAAAGACATCTTGGTGTTATGTGGAGGATGGAGGGAAGGACCCGTCTTGGTGGTGTTGGGGAGGATGAAGGGAAGGGAAGGGAGGATGAAGGAATGAAGCGACAGCATCTGCAAACTCAGACGTGTGTAAGTACCAACCTTTTATACCAAAAGTATTAGGATATGATTGGATAGATGAGAAGGTAATAAGTTACGTAACAATTGAGTCTTCCCGGCAGAATGCTAGAGCTTCATTTCCATAGACTTCTAAGAGGTCAAAGGGATATCTTTGAATCGAAGTGTCATAGAAACATGAGGGTGGGCTCATTTGACTCGGGGCAGTAAACAGCCAATCACGAATCATCTTCAACAATTCATAGCCATGCCCAACCATTGTTGAGCACCCTAGCAACCCATAGAGGGATATGTCATAGAGGGATTGCAGTTGGTTTATATCATTCATACTGACAAGCAGCCTTTGGAGTATTATTAATTGGCAGCTATCAAGCCACTCCCTAGCAACAAAAAAATGCCAAACGGGTACATGGGAACCTATTTCTTCTGAGACTATCGGTGACTTCTTCGTGTTTCACGGCAGTTTGCAACCATAGGGCCATTCATGATTTCATTTTCATGCGGAAAACACGGATGGAATCGCGTAATCCAGACTATAGGATCCGAAATTTGTCAGATCAGTAAACTTATATAAAACTGCGATATAGACTAGTGTCTGTGAATATTACACCGCATAAAGACTATTTAAATAGGAATCATGCATGTTCGGCGTGCCTCTGTGAATGAATGGCACTGACCTACGGTTTCATTTACCATATTAAATATAAATTAAAACACAACAATAATTGAAATAAAAAGAAACAAAAACATGAAACTTAGAAATAAAGGGCATCAAAAACATGTTAGCAGAGATACAGTTCTTTGGGCTTTTTGATTATTTTAAACTTTACAGATTCTAAATACATTTTAAAGGCTGTTTTAAAATGAGCAGTAGGGTTTTGAGTTACTCCATTTAGTTTAATGAATATAAAAATTTCCTAATAACAAAGACAAATCGCATCGTCGTGGTGATCTTGTGGTGCTCTCGCCAGCAGCCATAACAACTTAACTCAACTCACCCTGTAGCCCAAGACTGGTTACCCACTGAAGCTAAGCTGAGCTGAGCTAAGGCCTGAGCCTGGTTAGTACCTGGATGGGAGACCTCCTGAGAAAACCAGGTTGTTGCTGGAAGAGGTGTTAGTGAGGCCAGCAGGGGGTGCTCACCCTGTGGTCTGTGTGGGTCCTAACGCCCCAGTATAGTGCTGGGGACACTATACTGTCAAAAAAGAGCATTGTCCTTCAGATGAGACGTACAACCGGAGGTTCTGACTCTCTGTGGTCATTAAAAATCCCATGGCACTTCTCGTAAAGAGTAGGGGTGTAACCTCGGTGTCCTGGCCACATTCCACCCATTGGCCCATAACAATCATGGCCTCCTAATAATCCCCATCATTGAATTGGCTCTATCACTCTCTCTCCTCTAATTGCACTGGCGCCGTTGTACTGTGGCTGCAGTCGCATCAGCCAAGTGGATGCTGCACACTGGTGGTGGTTGATGAGAGACCCCTACATCATTGTAAAGCACTTTGGGTGTACAGAAGTAGGCCTACATATGAAAGCGCTATATAAATGCCTCATTCATTCATTCGTTCATTCATTCTCGTTATCGCGTGCCAGAGCCTGATACGGATGAGAAGAAATTGTTGAATAAAGTTGTTATTTTGTTTTTTTGCCGCACAAAAAGTATTCTAGTCACTTCATAAAATTTTGGTTAAACCACATGGACTATTTGAATTATGTTTTTTTACCCTACCTTTATTCACAATGTTAATTAAATAGCAATCAATGGAGCCCCCCCCTGAGCCATCGGATTTCATGAAAAATATATTACTTTGTGTTCCGAAGATGAACAAAAGTCTTACGGGTTTGGAATGACATGAGAGTAATTAATGACAGAATTTTCATCGTTGGGTGAACTATCCCTTTAAAGGGGTCATGACATGAGAAACCAAATTTGCCTTGATCTTTTGGTGTATAAGAGGTCTTTGTACCATTAAAACATCCTGCAAGTTTCATAGCTTAAGACGTCCTCCCCATTATAAACGAATCATTTATTTAATCAAGCTCGAAATACAGCTCATTCTGGATCCATGGTAAGAAGTGACGTCACGGTACGAAGTGACGTACCCGCGTTTGCATACGACCGCCTCCGGCACAAGACAACTACGCTTTAAGCGCAAGACAACTACGCTCATTTCGTATCATTGTCGCGCCCCTCACAAGTGTTCAGTTGACAGACAATGAGTGGGTCTGTGTACAGGGAAATTACGATGCCACGCAGATGTGCTGTTCCTGGCTGTGGACAAACAACATCTTTGAATACGCTGCGAAAGATCCAGTCGTCAGGGAAAAATGGATGCACTTTATTTGTTTGCCGACGTCCCAGTCCATTTGAAGGATGACTGTATTGAGAACAAATCCCAAAATGATGCTGGCTTTGCCAGAAAACTGTTGCTCAAAGATAAGTCCGTGCCGACTATTCTGGGCTCAACAACGACGACGCAAACTGTAAGTAATGTCTTTAAAACTTTAAACTACTTTTTAAATACGCTGATCCGCAAATGTTCTGGCTGGGGGCGTTAATAATTGATACATAGGCACTGACGTTAGCCAATCATAACAGTGGGCGTTAACACTGAACTCTTAAACTCTTAAACTCACTCGCATGCGTCGCGAGTGAGCGCTTTGTTTGTGTTTGGAGATCCGTCGAATTGATTCATAAATCATTTTTTTTTCTTCTTTACACTCATTTATAAACGAGCATTTTCTATTTTTTCCAGCGTGTGAACATATCTCCGATACTACTCTCTATAAAAAACAATCGGATTGCTTTTATATCGCTAGTTATATCGGATATCGCGAACGTCCGTTACTATCTCTAACGTTAGCCCGCTAGCATTGCACGCGTGGTCTCGCCTATCGACCGTCTTATTTACACTCGAATCACTGAAATCGCTTTGTTTGTGTTGGAGTTTGTGTTTGTGCTTCGAATCGCTTTGTTTGTGTTGGAGTTTGTGTTTGTGTTTCGAACCACTTTGTTTGTGTTGGAGTTTGTGTTTGTGTTTCGAATCGCTTTGTTTGTGTTGGAGTTTGTGTTTGTGCTTCGAATCGCGTTGTTTGTGTTTGGAGTTTGTGTCTGTGTTTCGAATTGCTTTGTGTTTGTGTTCGAATCGCTTTGTTTGTGTTTGGAGTTTGTGTTTGTGTTCGAATTGCTTTGTTTGTGTTTGGAGTTGTGTCTGTGTTTCGAATTGCTTTGTGTTTGTGTTCGAATCGCTTTGTTTGTGTTTGGAGTTTGTGTTTGTGTTCAAATTGCTTTGTTTGTGTTTGGAGTTGTGTCTGTGTTTCGAATCGCTTTGTTTGTGTTGGAGTTTGTGTTTGTGCTTCGAATCGCTTTGTTTGTGTTTGGAGTTTGTGTTTGTGTTCGAATCGCTTTGTTTGTGTTTGTGTTCGAATCGCTTTGTTTGTGTTTGGAGTTTGTGTTTGTGTTCGAATCGCTTTCTTTGTGTTTGTGTTCGAATCGCTTTGTTTGTGTTGGAGCTCCGTCGAATTGATTCATAAATCCTTGATTCTCTTCTTTACACTCATTTTTGTGTTTCGAATCGCTTTGTTGTGTTTGGAGCTCCGTCGAATTAATTCATAAATCCTTGATTTTTTTTTTTCTTCGTTACACTCATTTATAAACGAGCATTTTCTATTTTTCCAGCGTTAGAACATATCTCCGATATTACTCTCTATAAAAAACAATCGGATTGCTTTGATATCGCTGGTTATATCCAACTTTCCGAACTTCTGTTACTATCTCTAACGTTAGCCCGCTAGCATTTGCACGCGTGGTCTCGCCTATCGACCGTCTTATTTACACTCGAATCACTGGAAGGATACGGGTTCTATCCATGATTTCAGTCCTAAATTAGTAGTGATATTGGTAGCATCACTGCTAATTTATTGTTCATCTGTCATAATGGCGAATATTTCGGATGTGTGTCTACCTCTGAGTGCAGGTGAGGACACGTTTGAGCTGCATTCGGTGCGGTTGGAGCTGGAGTCCGTGGAGAAGCAGATCCGTGATCTGCTGGGGAGGCAGGCCGAGCTGCGAGACCGACGATCAGCGCTTGAAGCATCACGCGCCGATGCTCACAGGTCAGTGGTTAGTAACTTTTCGACTCCGGCCTCCTCTACTCCGTGTATTTCTCTGCACAGGACCCGAGCATCCCTGCCCTCATTCACCCCGGCACCGACACAGCACCATGGACCCTGGATGATGCCACAGCGGAAGACGCGAGCCAGGACCAGAGCAAGGACCTCTCCGCCCCTCCCGGTCTTCGAGATCTCCACCCGGAACCGCTTCTCCCCTCTTCGCGAGACGGAACGCGACGACGCTGTGATCACCGGCATGTCCGCGCTACCTCAGGTAAAGGTATGGTGCGCACTCACTGCTTTCCTGGTGCTCGTGTTCTCGATGTCGCTGCGCAGGTCCCCGAGATCCTGAACGGTGACGAGCGCGTCGGAGCTGTCGTGCTGCACGCGGGGGTGAACGACATCAGGCTGCGGCAGACGGAGGTTCTGAAGAGGGACTACAGGAGCCTGATCGAGACGGTACGCAGAACATCGCCTGAAGCAAAGATCGTCGTGTCTGGACCGCTTCCCACGTACCGACAAGGACAAGAAAGGTTCAGTAGATTGATTGCACTAAATGAATGGTTAATGTCATGGTGTAATGAACAGAGACTGCTCTTTGTAAATAATTGGAATCTGTTTTGGGAGCGACCTAGGCTCTACCGTGCTGATGGCCTGCACCCCAGCAGAATCGGAGCGGCTGTTCTGTCGGACAACATCTCCAAGACGTTACACACCATATGACTAGTAAGTCAAAGTCCAAATAACATTCTTTGCTGTCCCAAATAAATTGATATAAGTACCAGTGTAGAACACTTTATAGAAACTGTGTCTATTCCTCGTTTAGTGAGGCCAAACAATAAATCTACTGCAGGATCTAAGAAAAATCTAATTGTGATAAAACCAGAAAATCGCAATATTAGTGAACAAAAACAATTTCTAAAGCTAGGTCTTCTAAACATTAGATCGCTTACACCTAAGGCGGTTATTGTAAATGAAATGGTCACTGATAATAGCTTCGATGGTACTCTGCCTTACTGAAACCTGGCTTAAATCGAATGATTATTTCGGTCTTAATGAGTCCACTCCGCCAGGGATACTGTTATAAGCATGAGCCCCGTCTGATTGGTCGTGGCGGCGGTGTTGCAACAATCTATAGAGATATTCTTAATGTTACTCAGAAAACAGGCCACAGGTTTAATTCGTTTGAAGTACTTGTGCTAAATGTTACGCTCCTAGATGTAAGAAAGAAATCCCTATTATCTCTAGCCTTGGCTACTGTATATAGACCGCCAGGGCCTTACGCTGATTTCCTAAAAGAGTTTGCAGAATTTCTCTCAGATCTATTAGTCAATGTCGATAAGGCAATAATTGTTGGAGATTTCAACATACACGTTGATAACACAAATGATGCGTTAGGGGCTGCGTTTACAGATTTATTAAACTCCTTTGGGGTCAAGCAAAACGTTAGTTGGTCCCACTCATCGTCTTAATCATACTGCTGCCCACTTGGTAATATTATAAGAAAACATGGAATAAGTTTCCACTGTTATGCTGATGACACTCAATTATATATTTCATCACGACCAGATGATAACACTAAATTATCTGAAATGACAGAGTGTGTTAAAGATATAAAATATTGGATGACGTGTAATTTTCTTCTATTAAATTCAGATAAAACGGAGGTATTACTGATTGGTCCAAAAAACTCACAAACCCACAAAACCTCTTACAATACAACCTTAATCTAGATGGACGTCCTGTTACTTTATCCTCTACAGTAAAAGATCTGGGTGTTATACTAGACCGCAACTTTTGAAGTATTTTGAAAATCATATTTCAAATGTCACAAGAACAGCCTTTTTCCACCTTAGAAACATTGCTAAGCTACGTAATATGCTATCAGTTTCTGATGCAGAAAAGTTAGTTCATGCATTCATGACCTCGAGACTAGATTACTGTAATGCTTTATTAGCTGGTGGTCCTGCATCCTCCGTAAACAAGCTACAGTTAGTCCAAAATGCAGCCGCTAGAGTTCTTACTAGGTCAAGAAAGAATATGATCATATAACACCAATTTTATCATCTCTACACTGGTTACCTATTAAGTTCCGTATCACTTACAAAGTATTGTTACTGACCCTATAAAGCCCTAAATGGTTTAGCTCCTGTGTATTTAAGAGATCTTCTATCGCCATATAATCCATCGCGCTCTTTAAGATCGCTAAATTCGAGGCTTCTGGTCGTACCTAGGATAACTAAGTCCACTAAAGGAGGGAGGGCGTTTTTCACATCTAGCTCCTAAACTCTGGAATAGCCTTCCTGATATTGTCCGAGGTTCAGACTCGCTCTCCCAGTTTAAAACTAGATTAAAGACGCATCTCTTTAGCCAAGCATTCACATGATGCATCTCATACCTTTTATACTACAGTTAAATCAGATCAAATGCATTCATATTATGAACAGCAGCTACGCTAATTATTTCCCATCTGCCTTTTTTGTTACGCCTGTCCCGAGATAACTCAAGTAGAGTTCGTCAGCTCCAGTTATGTATCCAGCCTCTCATGGAGACTTCAGATGCCCCAACGCCTGTGAAGAGACGACTCGACGCCTGTGAAGAGACGACCCCAACGCCGGCGATATGTAATGCCCTAAATTTTATGATTAACTAACTGTATTTTTGTATGTATATTTTTGAAATGCATTTTCTGTAAAGCTGCTTTGAAACAATATGTATTGTGAAAAGCGCTATACAAATAAACTTGAATTGAATTGAATTGAATTAAAGGGGGAAACACTCCCAAAACAGACTGTTTGAATCAGAGGATGAGAAACAGGGTGGGAAAAGGTCATAAATCACTACATTTTAAAAGTTTGTTGTAAAAAAAACTATAGTAATACTATAATTGCACCTAAGGGAACATAATAATAAAATAAAAAAAACCATGTCATGACCCCTTTAAGCAGAAGGTATTGTTGCCCTTCTAAATTCTGTGAGATTGTAAATTCTACATTTTGTGAGTTAAGAAGGATGCTGTAAGGGGAGAGTGCCTTTTTCTTTTGATACTACTTTTTGTCCCTGTTTTTACAGCAAGGGAGTTGAGGGAAGTTTATGTAATTTTTTTCTGGAAAAAATGTTTCCAAAGTCTTTCAAGTAACATTTCATGAGACAATCAACGTCACACATTTCTGTAAAATCTCAGCCACATAAATGGTCTTTTACTGTCATCTAGTGGTAAATTCAAAATAGTGTATGTTGTTTGTTTCTGTGTAAAATCCTTAGATCAAAATGCTTGACAGATTCATTTAAATAATATAATGTTTTCCTCTTTAAAAAATTGAATCTAAGTGTCCATTCTGACGCAAGCATTTTTGTGTAAATGTTCATTTAATATTTATTCTTTTGGTTTAAGATTAATTAAATTATTTACAAGGATGGCCTAATATTTGTTAATAACACTAGGGCCTGGTTTTACAGACAGAGTTTAGGATTAGGCCTTATTTCAATTAGGACATTTACATAGTTTTTATAAACAAACCTTGGGGGGGAAAACAGATTACTGGTGTGCATCTTGAGACAAAACAATGGCCCGACCATATTTTAAGATATGTCAGTGCAAGTTTCTTAAAACAGCTCAAACATGCATTTTACTCTGGGGACTAGGCTTAAGTGCATTTTTGAGAAAAGCAGGGCTGCAGGCTGTGCACAATGTAAATGCCGTTTATGTCGGGTCGGACTCGGGTCTAATTTTATCGGGTCTGTCTCGGGTCAGGTTTTTCTTTTAAAAAATTACATGCACGTCAGGTTCGGGTAAGTAGTGATTCGGGTCGATTCGGGGTCGGGTACAGTTTTTAGGACCCGAGAAGACCTCTACCGTGTATGCTAAACTGGTTGGTGTTATGGAACGTGCCGTGGGCAGGTTTCAGCTGCCGTGGCTGCACGTTGGGGGAGAAATCGCTCGCTATGAGAGCGTTTTTTCCCCAGTCATAAAACCACCAGCTCAGGTGAGCCTTTCATTTCTTCCCGATCTCATACTGAGATCGAGAGGGACATGGAAGAACCTATACTCTGCCCGTGTCCACCGACATCATTGGGCTAGTCTCATGATGTTGAGGGGGATAGCAGAGCATGGGTATGTGTCGATGCCCGCCCATTGACGAGACGTTTGCAACTATCTCGTGTCTGTACCGGCGTCGACACTGAGGACTCCAACCCTGCCAGTTGAATGGCAGAGCATACACGCCAGGGAGTCAGGCCGATGCTACTCTGCACATCATGGCAGTGTTGCAGGTACACCAGGCCAATCTGCTGGGGGATCTCGACCAGGGGGTGGGGCCCCTGAGACGGTTACTGAGCTGTGCCGCAAATGAATAAAGTACCTCTCCGGGCCACTAAACAGACTGCTGCTGCGATCGGCCCGGTCAATGACGGCGATAGTCAAGTCAAGTCAAGTCACCTTTATTTATATAGCGCTTTTTACAATACAGATTGTATCAAATGAGCTTCACAGTGATAACATGAAAATAATACAAAAAACAATTTCATCATCGTCCACCTTTAAGGCAAATCTATAATATTGTTGAGTATTAAATGTCCCCAACTAAGCAAGCCAGAAGGCAAGGCAACAGCGGCAAGGAACCAAAACTCCATCAGGTGACAGAATGGAGAAAAAAACCTTGGGAGAACCCAGGCTCAGTCGGGGGGCCAGTTCTCCTCTGGCCCAATGAGTGAACAGTGTATGATTATGATTCAGGAGCATTACAGGTCAGAAGTTCAGAATTAATCAGAGTATTTGTCCAGTTCCGGTTGGTTGAAGTCGGAGAGTGGAGAGGAGGAGAGACTGGTTGACACTTAGTGGCCACGGAGAGGCATTTGTGGTTGAACCTGGCCGACATCGGGGAGAAAGAGAAAGGCTTTCTCCTCGATTCGCTGGTTTCGCCCACTGAGCTTTTCGGCACCTCCGTGGAAGCAGTGGTTGTAAAGTTCAGAGAGGGCAAGGGCGCGCTCAGCTGTATTAGGACCTACATACCGCTGAGATCCGTATCCACACCCAGGACAGACGGGAGGGCCTGGCCCATCATGGTCCGAGGACCTTAGACAGGGCCAGAGAGCCAGTGTCGCCTCCCTCCGTGGAGGAGTAGATTGCAGAAGAGGTGCAACTCCCGCAAGAAGAGGGATCTGAGGGAGGTGATCCAGCACAAACACACACAGCGTTGGTCATGGATCACCTCCCCTGAGGGTGTGTTATATCTTAGCCCTCTCCTCTCTTCCCCGACTTCCCAGGCACTTCTTACATCAGGCCTGAGGCTGGGCTCATGGTTAGAACAATGTTCTGATGACCCGCCTCGGCTTGGTTAGTGAGAGTGCCTCTTTCAGGCATGTAAAGGTGGGTAGACCCCATGTTCATAAAGAACTGTCTGGTGAGTCTTCACTTCGCACGCCACAGGTGAGCTGAGTGGTCTTCTTTAAGAGTAATTTTGTGTGCAACTAAAACTAAAATGTATCTCTCTACATACCTCGTTCCCTGTATAGAGCTATGGGGTCATGTCATGTAAGGTATATTATATATATCATAAGGTAAGGTATATTTTTGGATTATTAGGGCCCTGAAGTTCCCCTTTAGGTGGCTAGAATGATAGGAAGCACCACCAGTTGTATGGGCTTCTCTTGTGATGTGAACTATGTTAGCCCTCAGGCTGTTAGCCACCTCAGGGTAGAGTTGTTGGTCTCTCTCTCATAGGATTTTTTACTTGAAGTTTTTGACTGACGCTAGAGCTTCAGATAGATCTTTTGTCCGGCCCACGGGCAGTGTTGTGCATGAACGCGTTCAATGAACGACGTTCACTGAACACGTTCATATTTTCGCTGAACGCTGAACTGAACGAATCACTTTTCATACAATGAACGTGAACGAGAGCGGCGCTCACTCTGGCAGGAATGAGCAGCACGCGCAGTTCACGTTCACGCTCAGTTGAAAAGTCAGGTTTTACCAGGGCGCTTAATTTGAGCCTCCGCGTTCACACGGAGATGGCGGTCGTCACCTCCGACATTGGATCCGGAACCTTTTTTATTGGATCCGGCACCTCCTGTGTCACTAAAATTAATTGCCTAAATGAAAAAAAATTACTGTTTGTGTAGTGTTCAATGTTTGTGCCACATGACATGTTGTACGAGTTGAGATTGCTGTTAGCCTCAAATGTTTCACTCAGGGGAAAAATGTCAAAAAGACAGGAAAGTTTGCTTAACTTTTTCAAATACGCTGGACAGTCAGATCCCAAACAAGCAAAAATC
>JARPMJ010005433.1:0-27500 GCA_033366665.1 Phoxinus dragarum
GTATACACATGTGACTAGCCGAGACTCTTCTTCATGTGTACAGATGTGACTAGCCGAGACTCTTCTTCATGTGTACAGATGTGACTAGCCGAGACTCTTCTTCGTGTGTACAGATGTGACTAGCCGAGACTCTTCTTCATGTGTACAGATGTGACTAGCCGAGACTCTTCTTCATGTGTACAGATGTGACTAGCCGAGACTCTTCTTCGTGTGTACAGATGTGACTAGCCGAGACTCTTCTTCATGTGTACAGATGTGACTAGCCGAGACTCTTCTTCATGTGTACAGATGTGACTAGCCGAGACTCTTTTTATGTGTACAGATGTGACTAGCCGAGACTCTTCTTCATGTGTACAGTTGTGACTAGCCGAGACTCTTCTTCATGTGTTTAAATGTGACTAGCCAGACTCTTCTTCATGTGTACAGATGTGACTAGCCGAGACTCCTCTTCATGTGTACAGATGTGTCTAGCCGAGACTCTTCTTCATGTGTACAGATGTGACTAGCCGAGACTCTTCTTCATGTGTACAGATGTGACTAGCCGAGACTCTTCTTCATGTGTACAGATGTGACTAGCCGAGACTCTTCTTCATGTGTACAGATGTGACTAGACGAGACTCTTCTTCAGGTGTACAGATGTGACTAGCCGAGACTCTTCTTTATGTGTACAGATGTGACTAGCCGAGACTTATGTGTACAGATGTGACTAGCCGAGACTCTTCTTCATGTGTACAGATGTGACTTGCTGAGACTCTTCTTCATGTATACAGATGTGACTAGCCGAGACTCTTCTTTATGTGTACAGATGTGACTAGCCGAGACTCTTCTTCATGTGTACAGATGTGACTTGCTGAGACTCTTCTTCATGTGTACAGATGTGACTAGCCAAGACTCTTCTTCATGTGTACAGATGTGACTAGCCGAGACTCTTCTTCATGTGTACAGATGTGACTAGCCGAGACTCTTCTTCATGTGTACAGATGTGACTAGCCGAGACTCTTCTTCATGTGTACAGATGTGACTAGCCGAGACTCTTCTTCATGTGTACAGATGTGACTAGCCGAGACTCTTCTTCATGTGTACAGATGTGACTAGCCGAGACTCTTCTTTATGTGTACAGATGTGACTAGCCGAGACTCTTCTCCATGTATACAGATGTGACTAGCCGAGACTCTTCTTCATGTGTACAGATGTGACTAGCCGAGACTCTTTTTTATGTGTACAGATGTGACTAGCCGAGACTCTTTTTTATGTGTACAGATGTGACTAGCCGAGACTCTTCTTCATGTGTACAGATGTGACTTGCTGAGATTCTTCTTCATGTATACAGATGTGACTAGCCGAGACTCTTCTTTATGTGTACAGATGTGACTAGCCGAGACTCTTCTTCATGTGTACAGATGTGACTTGCTGAGACTCTTCTTCATGTGTACAGATGTGACTAGCCGAGACTCTTCTTCATGTGTACAGATGTGACTAGCCGAGACTCTTCTTCATGTGTACATATGTGACTAGCCGAGACTCTTCTTCATGTGTACAGATGTGACTAGCCGAGACTCTTCTTCATGTGTACAGATGTGACTAGCCGAGACTCTTCTTCATGTGTACAGATGTGACTAGCCGAGACTCTTCTTCATATGTACAGATGTGACTAGCCGAGACTCTTCTTCATGTGTACAGATGTGACTTGCTTAGACTCTTCTTCATGTGTACAGATGTGACTAGCCGAGACTCTTCTTCATGTGTACAGATGTGACTAGCCGAGACTCTTCTTCATGTGTACAGATGTGACTAGCCGAGACTCTTCCTCATGTGTACAGATGTGACTACCCGAGACTCTTCTTCATGTGTACAGATGTGACTAGCCGAGACTCTTCTTCATGTGTACAGATGTGACTAGCCGAGACTCTTCTTTATGTGTACAGATGTGACTAGCCGAGACTCTTCTTTATGTGTACAGATGTGACTAGCCGAGACTCTTTTTTATGTGTACAGATGTGACTAGCCGAGACTCTTCTTCATGTGTACAGATGTGACTTGCTGAGACTCTTCTTCATGTATACAGATGTGACTAGCCGAGACTCTTCTTTATGTGTACAGATGTGACTAGGCGAGACTCTTCTTCATGTGTACAGATGTGACTAGCCGAGACTCGTCTTTATGTGTACAGATGTGACTAGCCGAGACTCTTCTTCATGTGTACAGATGTGACTTGCTGAGACTCTTCTTCATGTATACAGATGTGACTAGCCGAGACTCTTCTTTATGTATACAGATGTGACTAGCCGAGACTCTTCTTCATGTATACAGATGTGACTAGCCGAGACTCTTCTTCATGTATACAGATGTGACTAGCCGAGACTCTTCTTTATGTATACAGATGTGACTAGCCGAGACTCTTCTTTATGTGTACAGATGTGACTAGCCGAGACTCTTCTTCATGTATACAGATGTGACTAGCTGAGACTCTTCTTTATGTGTACAGATGTGACTAGCCGAGACTCTTCTTTATGTATACAGATTTGACTAGCCGAGACTCTTCTTGATGTGTACAGATGTGACTAGCCGAGACTCTTCTTTATGTATACAGATGTGACTAGCCGAGACTCTTCTTCATGTGTACAGATGTGACTAGCCGAGACTCTTCTTTATGTGTACAGATGTGACTAGCCGAGACTCTTCTTCATGTGTACAGATGTGACTAGCCGAGACTCTTCTTCATGTGTACAGATGTGACTAGCCGAGACTCTTCTTCATGTGTACAGATGTGACTAGCCGAGACTCTTCTTCATGTGTACAGATGTGACTAGCCGAGACTCTTCTTTATGTGTACAGATGTGACTAGCCGAGACTTTTCTTCATGTGTACAGATGTGACTAGTCGAGACTCTTCTTCATGTGTACAGATGTGACTAGCCGAGACTCTTCTTTATGTGTACAGATGTGACTAGCCGAGACTCTTCTTCATGTGTACAGATGTGACTAGTCGAGACTCTTCTTCATGTGTACAGATGTGACTAGCCGAGACTCTTCTTCATGTGTACAGATGTGACTAGCCGAGACTCTTCTTCATGTATACAGATGTGACTAGCCGAGACTCTTCTTCATGTGTACAGATGTGACTAGCCGAGACTCTTCTTCATGTGTACAGATGTGACTAGCCGAGACTCTTCTTCATATGTACAGATGTGACTAGCCGAGACTCTTCTTCATGTGTACAGATGTGACTTGCTTAGACTCTTCTTCATGTGTACAGATGTGACTAGCCGAGACTCTTCTTCATGTGTACAGATGTGACTAGCCGAGACTCTTCTTCATGTGTACAGATGTGACTAGCCGAGACTCTTCCTCATGTGTACAGATGTGACTACCCGAGACTCTTCTTCATGTGTACAGATGTGACTAGCCGAGACTCTTCTTCATGTGTACAGATGTGACTAGTCGAGACTCTTCTTCATGTGTACAGATGTGACTAGCCGAGACTCTTCTTCATGTGTACAGATGTGACTAGCCGAGACTCTTCTTCATGTATACAGATGTGACTAGCCGAGACTCTTCTTCATGTGTACAGATGTGACTAGCCGAGACTCTTCTTCATGTATACAGATGTGACTAGCCGAGACTCTTCTTCATGTGTACAGATGTGACTAGCCGAGACTCTTCTTCATGTATACAGATGTGACTAGCCGAGACTCTTCTTCATGTGTACAGATGTGACTAGTCGAGACTCTTCTTCATGTGTACAGATGTGACTAGCCGAGACTCTTCTTCATGTATACAGATGTGACTAGCCGAGACTCTTCTTCATGTGTACAGATGTGACTAGTCGAGACTCTTCTTCATGTGTACAGATGTGACTAGCCGAGACTCTTCTTCATGTGTACAGATGTGACTAGCCGAGACTCTTCTTTATGTGTACAGATGTGACTAGCCGAGACTCTTCTTCATGTGTACAGATGTGACTAGCCGAGACTCTTCTTCATGTATACAGATGTGACTAGCCGAGACTCTTCTTCATGTGTACAGATGTGACTAGCCGAGACTCTTCTTCATGTATACAGATGTGACTAGCCGAGACTCTTCTTCATGTGTACAGATGTGACTAGCCGAGACTCTTCTTCATGTGTACAGATGTGACTAGTCGAGACTCTTCTTCATGTGTACAGATGTGACTAGCCGAGACTCTTCTTCATGTGTACAGATGTGACTAGCCGAGACTCTTCTTTATGTATACAGATGTGACTAGCCGAGACTCTTCTTCATGTGTACAGATGTGACTAGTCGAGACTCTTCTTCATGTGTACAGATGTGACTAGCCGAGACTCTTCTTTATGTATACAGATGTGACTAGTCGAGACTCTTCTTCATGTGTACAGATGTGACTAGCCGAGACTCTTCTTCATGTGTACAGATGTGACTAGCCGAGACTCTTCTACATGTGTACAGATGTGACTAGCCGAGACTCTTCTTCATGTGTACAGATGTGACTAGCCGAGACTCTTCTACATGTGTACAGATGTGACTAGCCGAGACTCTTCTTCATGTGTACAGATGTGACTAGCCGAGACTCTTCTACATGTGTACAGATGTGACTAGTCGAGACTCTTCTTCATGTGTACAGATGTGACTAGCCGAGACTCTTCTTCATGTGTACAGATGTGACTAGCCGAGACTCTTCTACATGTGTACAGATGTGACTAGCCGAGACTCTTCTTCATGTGTACAGATGTGACTAGCCGAGACTCTTCTTCATGTGTACAGATGTGACTAGCCGAGACTCTTCTACATGTGTACAGATGTGACGTAATGAAGCAAAGACATTCTCGAATTTCCCATGGAAATCCACCAGTACCAGTGGAATTAAAAACATTATTACAAGCTTACCATTTTGAACCGAGCTACGGCAAGCAGAGAGTTTTGAATACTGACTAAAAGTATGAACACTGAGACATTATTCGACATTTCAACTCGCTGACCTGCAAAAAAAGAAAAGAAAAAAAAGAACAAATTTTCCTGCCAGAAACACATGAAACAAGAGAGATCACTATCACAGGATTATTTTCAGTGTCATTAAAAATATTCATCACTTCTTTTTGATATCCGACAGTATCAGAAGACTCTTTTGCATAAAGCTGAGCAGAAACGATACTTCCACACCGCATTCACCATGTGAAAATGTCAAGATGCAAAACAGTTTATTTTCTTTACTTTCAAAAACCAGTTCACCAAGTGCCAGAGATTTCCTTTGCAAATTAGTCAGATGACTTTCAAACACATAATTAATCTGTGTATGATTTCCCCCACTAATATGCCTTTTTAGTGCCTAAAAGTCTGCAGGGCCTCGCCGTGAGCAAATATCAGGAGAACAAAAGCAAATAAGTGAGTATGAGGGGAAAACAGGTCAAATTAAAAGGCAAGGGGACGCTCTGTGTTTTACAAGCTGGACTGTTTACATGTAAAAGGCTTTTAATAAGAGGTTGGCAGACAACAGACTGAGGCTTTCATCTCGCTCAAACTCTTTTGCTTATTTACGAGCGCTTGTGTCCCACTGTGTAAACAGCCCAGCGTTACACAACACGACACACACACTCGAGGAAACTGTCTTCATGTGCTGGAGATATCTGTAGAGCGCCTCATATTTTCTGTTCAGCTTCATCAATCAAACAGTATTGCTGTAGAAATTAGTCAAACAATGCAAGATGAATCTTCATATGTTCATATGTTTAGATGGGAAACTCTCACGTCGATCCAAACCCTATAAGACATCCGTTCATCTTCGAAACACAGACGAACATGATATTTTCTTTCATTCATGCTTCAAAATATTCATAAAGAGATATGGAGTTTTTTCAAGTCCTCTGAAGAGACACGCTTTATATAATGTCTCATGTAAACATTGATCAACACACATATAGAATTCATTACTTCAATGAGCTCATTGTTTCTGCCTTAAATTATTACATTGTTTAAATGAATACATTTTTAGCTAACTGTGTTTGTATATGTACATTTCTGAAATTCATAACTTTTATGTATTATGTATTATGACAGTCACCTCTGATTACAGAACACTCTAAATTGTAATGTGGACTCATGCACTTTCTGTAAAGCTGCTTTGAAATGATGTGTATTGTGAAAAGCGATGTACAAATAAATGTGAATTGAATTGAATATAGAGCACATCTGATGGTAAACTTGAGCTCAAGCGTGACACGAGAACCAATGAGGATTGAGCTCATATTTACCATATACAATGTTGATCAATGTTTATAGGTTTAAATGGGTTTAACCGGATGATTCATATGGATTTGTGTTTAAGTTAAGTTATCCACTTTATTAATTCCACAAGGGGCAATTATATCAGGGCAGTGCATCACATCACAGGCTAAAAAACAAACAATTATATTCCACATACCCTTACGAAAAAGTAGTTCAAGTTCATTTTATGAAGTATACATTATGTATTAGTATACTAATATCAATATGTACTAGTAGTAAACTTGTAAGTGTACTATTTTAATACCGCTTGGGACTAAATTGGCCCACTTGAAGTATATAAAAGTATATGTTTAAGTGTAACAGTATTAAACTTTAAGTGCACAACTAGTTCATAATTGCGTTTCTCATTTGTACTCCAAGTGAACTTATATTAGTAGTTTACTATTTTAATACTTGTAGCAAATTTTTAGTTTATGAAAGTACACTTTGAAGTAGGCTACACTCTCAGTAAACTACCAGTTTAGTAGTTTTATACTGCAAGTTTTCTTTAAGTGAACATAACATTATACTTATAGTTTACTATTTATATATTATTTTTGCACTTGCAGGAGGCCTATACTACTAGTTCAAATGTAATTTTTTATACTTGAAAAATACCTTTAACTGTTCTTTACTTTTAAAAACATTTTATTAGCTTCATGCATCCTTTTTTATCAACACTTGAATGTTGCTAAGTTTCATAAAAGAATGGCAACATTTTAAACAAAAATGTTGAGAAAATCTCATTTTTGTCAAAGACTACGCCTTGATCACATTCAGAACGATGATCAAAACACAGATGGAGTAGATCGAGTCCAACAACCCCAAAGCTTCACAGTCGTTTTCTCTTCATGTGTTACACTTCATTTGGAAACATTAAGCAGTTTTGATTTACACACTGTTTAATGTTTGATGATCGTGCTATTTTACATTTGAGTGAATAAATCTTCTATCACTTGTTTCAGCTTCTTCTTCTTCTCCTGTTTTGATCCGGAGATTCTGTACTAAGATGTGTCATAGCGCCCCCTACCGTATAACAGTGAAAACATGGATAGCTGAAAATTTCAGTCAACAGTGGGGAAAGAGTAAAGTAGAATTAAAGTAAATTCCTATGTACACTACCAGTGGACTAGCCTACACAAAAATTCAGATACGCAGAATTAGAAACATATCTGTTTTATGTCAAAATTTTAATCAATATTTTCAAACAAGGTAAGTTTCATAAGACTGTATATGCAAAACTATGTAAAAAAAAAAAAAAAGTATATTTAATATGCTACTCGATCAAAAGAGATAAAACAACTACAATCCAAGTATACTTTGAATACTTAATTATCCTTTTAAGTATATCTCGATCAAAAGATTGAGTACAAGTACAGGCCAATTATACTTTTCTCTCAGTATAAGTCAAGTACACTTAAGTGTAATTTTAAGTATATTTCTGAGAAGTATAAAAAGTAGACTGAAAGTATGCTTTCTTATTTTTAGTTTAAAAGAAGTATACTAATTGCACACTTGAATAAACTTCTTTTTCGTTAGGGTACACATCTAAATATTACAACATTCCAATGCACCATGCCTTATAATAACATTCACACAAGGAGGAAGAAAAATGAAGAAAATTCACATAACAAATACGAATGGTTTAGATAGAAGATGAATAAAAGTCTTATAAAGACTATGACCATCACTGAACTGACTTAAGCTGGACTATGACCATCACTGAACTGACTTAAGCTGGACTATGACCATCACTGAACTGACTTAAGCTGGACTATGACCATCACTGAACTGACTTAAACTGGACTATGACCATCACTGAACTGACTTAAACTGGACTATGACCATCACTGAACTGACTTAAACTGGACTATGACCATCACTGAACTGACTTAAGCTGGACTATGACCATCACTGAACTGACTTAAACTGGACTATGACCATCACTGAACTGACTTAAGCTGGACTATGACCATCACTGAACTGACTTAAGCTGGACTATGACCATCACTGAACTGACTTAAGCTGGACTATGACCATCACTGAACTGACTTAAACTGGACTATGACCATCACTGAACTGACTTAAGCTGGACTATGACCATCACTGAACTGACTTAAGCTGGACTATGACCATCACTGAACTGACTTAAACTGGACTATGACCATCACTGAACTGACTTAAGCTGGACTATGACCATCACTGAACTGACTTAAACTGGACTATGACCATCACTGAACTGACTTAAACTGGACTATGACCATCACTGAACTGACTTAAGCTGGACTATGACCATCACTGAACTGACTTAAACTGGACTATGACCATCACTGAACTGACTTAAGCTGGACTATGACCATCACTGAACTGACTTAAACTGGACTATGACCATCACTGAACTGACTTAAGCTGGACTATGACCATCACTGAACTGACTTAAGCTGGACTATGACCATCACTGAACTGACTTAAGCTGGACTATGACCATCACTGAACTGACTTAAGCTGGACTATGACCATCACTGAACTGACTTAAACTGGACTATGACCATCACTGAACTGACTTAAACTGGACTATGACCATCACTGAACTGACTTAAACTGGACTATGACCATCACTGAACTGACTTAAACTGGACTATGACCATCACTGAACTGACTTAAGCTGGCCTATGACCATCACTGAACTGACTTAAACTGGACTATGACCATCACTGAACTGACTTAAGCTGGACTATGACCATCACTGAACTGACTTAAACTGGACTATGACCATCACTGAACTGACTTAAACTGGACTATGACCATCACTGAACTGACTTAAACTGGACTATGACCATCACTGAACTGACTTAAACTGGACTATGACCATCACTGAACTGACTTAAACTGGACTATGACCATCACTGAACTGACTTAAACTGGACTATGACCATCACTGAACAGACTTAAGCTGGACTATGACCATCACTGAACTGACTTAAACTGGACTATGACCATCACTGAACTGACTTAAACTGGACTATGACCATCACTGAACAGACTTAAGCTGGACTATGACCATCACTGAACTGACTTAAACTGGACTATGACCATCACTGAACTGACTTAAACTGGAGTATGACCATCACTGAACTGACTTAAACTGGACTATGACCATCACTGAACAGACTTAAGCTGGACTATGACCATCACTGAACTGACTTAAGCTGGACTATGACCATCACTGAACTGACTTAAACTGGACTATGACCATCACTGAACTGACTTAAACTGGACTATGACCATCACTGAACAGACTTAAGCTGGACTATGACCATCACTGAACTGACTTAAACTGGACTATGACCATCACTGAACTGACTTAAACTGGAGTATGACCATCACTGAACTGACTTAAACTGGACTATGACCATCACTGAACAGACTTAAGCTGGACTATGACCATCACTGAACTGACTTAAGCTGGACTATGACCATCACTGAACTGACTTAAACTGGACTATGACCATCACTGAACTGACTTAAACTGGACTATGACCATTACTGAACTGACTTAAACTGGACTATGACCATCACTGAACTGACTTAAAATGGACTATGACCATCACTGAACTGACTTAAGCTGGACTATTACCATCACTGAACTGACTTAAACTGGACTATGACCATCACTGAACTGACTTAAACTGGACTATGACCATCACTGAACTGACTTAAACTGGACTATGACCATCACTGAACTGACTTAAACTGGACTATGACCATCACTGAACTGACTTAAAATGGACTATGACCATCACTGAACTGACTTAAGCTGGACTATTACCATCACTGAACTGACTTAAACTGGACTATGACCATCACTGAACTGACTTAAACTGGACTATGACCATCACTGAACTGACTTAAACTGGACTCTGACCATCACTGAACTGACTTAAAATGGACTATGACCATCACTGAACTGACTTAAGCTGGACTATTACCATCACTGAACTGACTTAAGCTGGACTATGACCATCACTGAACTGACTTAAGCTGGACTATGACCATCACTGAACTGACTTAAACTGGACTATGACCATCACTGAACTGACTTAAACTGGACTATGACCATCAATGAACTGACTTAAAATGGACTATGACCATCACTGAACTGACTTAAGCTGGACTATGACCATCACTGAACTGACTTAAGCTGGACTATTACCATCACTGAACTGACTTAAACTGGACTGTGACCATCACTGAACTGACTTAAACTGGACTATGACCATCACTGAACTGACTTAAACTGGACTATTACCATCACTGAACTGACTTAAACTGGACTATGACCATCACTGAACTGACTTAAACTGGACTATGACCATCACTGAACTGACTTAAACTGGACTATTACCATCACTGAACTGACTTAAACTGGACTATGACCATCACTGAACTGACTTAAACTGGACTGTGACCATCACTGAACTGACTTAAACTGGACTATGACCATCACTGAACTGACTTAAACTGGACTATGACCATCACTGAACTGACTTAAACTGGACTATGACCATCACTGAACTGACTTAAACTGGACTATGACCATCACTGAACTGACTTAAACTGGACTGTGACCATCACTGAACTGACTTAAACTGGACTATTACCATCACTGAACTGACTTAAACTGGACTGTGACCATCACTGAACTGACTTAAGCTGGACTATTACCATCACTGAACTGACTTAAGCTGGACTATGACCATCACTGAACTGACTTAAACTGGAATATGACCATCACTGAACTGACTTAAACTGGACTATGACCATCACTGAACTGACTTAAACTGGAATATGACCATCACTGAACTGACTTAAACTGGACTATGACCATCACTGAACTGACTTAAACTGGACTGTGACCATCACTGAACTGACTTAAACTGGACTATGACCATCACTGAACTGACTTAAACTGGACTATGACCATCACTGAACTGACTTAAACTGGACTATGACCATCACTGAACTGACTTAAACTGGACTATTACCATCACTGAACTGACTAAACTGGACTATGACCATCACTGAACTGACTTAAACTGGACTATGACCATCACTGAACTGACTTAAACTGGACTATGACCATCACTGAACTGACTTAAACTGGACTATGACCATCACTGAACTGACTTAAACTGGACTATGACCATCACTGAACTGACTTAAACTGGACTATGACCATCACTGAACAGACTTAAGCTGGACTATGACCATCACTGAACTGACTTAAACTGGACTATGACCATCACTGAACTGACTTAAACTGGACTATGACCATCACTGAACAGACTTAAGCTGGACTATGACCATCACTGAACTGACTTAAACTGGACTATGACCATCACTGAACTGACTTAAACTGGAGTATGACCATCACTGAACTGACTTAAACTGGACTATGACCATCACTGAACAGACTTAAGCTGGACTATGACCATCACTGAACTGACTTAAGCTGGACTATGACCATCACTGAACTGACTTAAACTGGACTATGACCATCACTGAACTGACTTAAACTGGACTATGACCATCACTGAACAGACTTAAGCTGGACTATGACCATCACTGAACTGACTTAAACTGGACTATGACCATCACTGAACTGACTTAAACTGGAGTATGACCATCACTGAACTGACTTAAACTGGACTATGACCATCACTGAACAGACTTAAGCTGGACTATGACCATCACTGAACTGACTTAAGCTGGACTATGACCATCACTGAACTGACTTAAACTGGACTATGACCATCACTGAACTGACTTAAACTGGACTATGACCATCACTGAACTGACTTAAACTGGACTATGACCATCACTGAACTGACTTAAAATGGACTATGACCATCACTGAACTGACTTAAGCTGGACTATTACCATCACTGAACTGACTTAAACTGGACTATGACCATCACTGAACTGACTTAAACTGGACTATGACCATCACTGAACTGACTTAAACTGGACTATGACCATCACTGAACTGACTTAAACTGGACTATGACCATCACTGAACTGACTTAAAATGAACTATGACCATCACTGAACTGACTTAAGCTGGACTATTACCATCACTGAACTGACTTAAACTGGACTATGACCATCACTGAACTGACTTAAACTGGACTATGACCATCACTGAACTGACTTAAACTGGACTCTGACCATCACTGAACTGACTTAAAATGGACTATGACCATCACTGAACTGACTTAAGCTGGACTATTACCATCACTGAACTGACTTAAGCTGGACTATGACCATCACTGAACTGACTTAAGCTGGACTATGACCATCACTGAACTGACTTAAACTGGACTATGACCATCACTGAACTGACTTAAACTGGACTATGACCATCAATGAACTGACTTAAAATGGACTATGACCATCACTGAACTGACTTAAGCTGGACTATGACCATCACTGAACTGACTTAAGCTGGACTATTACCATCACTGAACTGACTTAAACTGGACTGTGACCATCACTGAACTGACTTAAACTGGACTATTACCATCACTGAACTGACTTAAACTGGACTGTGACCATCACTGAACTGACTTAAACTGGACTATTACCATCACTGAACTGACTTAAACTGGACTGTGACCATCACTGAACTGACTTAAGCTGGACTATTACCATCACTGAACTGACTTAAGCTGGACTATGACCATCACTGAACTGACTTAAACTGGAATATGACCATCACTGAACTGACTTAAACTGGACTATGACCATCACTGAACTGACTTAAACTGGAATATGACCATCACTGAACTGACTTAAACTGGACTATGACCATCACTGAACTGACTTAAACTGGACTGTGACCATCACTGAACTGACTTAAACTGGACTATGACCATCACTGAACTGACTTAAACTGGACTATGACCATCACTGAACTGACTTAAACTGGACTATGACCATCACTGAACTGACTTAAACTGGACTGTGACCATCACTGAACTGACTTAAACTGGACTATGACCATCACTGAACTGACTTAAACTGGACTATGACCATCACTGAACTGACTTAAACTGGACTATTACCATCACTGAACTGACTTAAACTGGACTATGACCATCACTGAACTGACTTAAACTGGACTATGACCATCACTGAACTGACTTAAACTGGACTATTACCATCACTGAACTGACTTAAACTGGACTATGACCATCACTGAACTGACTTAAACTGGACTGTGACCATCACTGAACTGACTTAAACTGGACTATGACCATCACTGAACTGACTTAAACTGGACTATGACCATCACTGAACTGACTTAAACTGGACTATGACCATCACTGAACTGACTTAAACTGGACTATGACCATCACTGAACTGACTTAAACTGGACTGTGACCATCACTGAACTGACTTAAACTGGACTATTACCATCACTGAACTGACTTAAACTGGACTATGACCATCACTGAACTGACTTAAACTGGACTATGACCATCACTGAACTGACTTAAACTGGACTATGACCATCACTGAACTGACTTAAACTGGACTATGACCATCACTGAACTGACTTAAACTGGACTATGACCATCACTGAACTGACTTAAACTGGACTATGACCATCACTGAACTGACTTAAACTGGACTGTGACCATCACTGAACTGACTTAAACTGGACTATTACCATCACTGAACTGACTTAAACTGGACTGTGACCATCACTGAACTGACTTAAGCTGGACTATTACCATCACTGAACTGACTTAAGCTGGACTATGACCATCACTGAACTGACTTAAACTGGAATATGACCATCACTGAACTGACTTAAACTGGACTATGACCATCACTGAACTGACTTAAACTGGAATATGACCATCACTGAACTGACTTAAACTGGACTGTGACCATCACTGAACTGACTTAAACTGGACTATGACCATCACTGAACTGACTTAAACTGGACTATGACCATCACTGAACTGACTTAAACTGGACTATGACCATCACTGAACTGACTTAAACTGGACTATTACCATCACTGAACTGACTAAACTGGACTATGACCATCACTGAACTGACTTAAACTGGACTATGACCATCACTGAACTGACTTAAACTGGACTATGACCATCACTGAACTGACTTAAACTGGACTATGACCATCACTGAACTGACTAAACTGGACTATAACACTGTTTTCTTCTAGAGCTGCTGTACAGCAGAAACAATCTTTGTTGTATTATTTTCCTGTTATCACTGTAAATCTGTATTGTAGAAAGCGCTAACTAAATAAAGGTGACTTGACTCTTGATATGAAGGCCGTTCCAAAATGTATGATGCCGCCGTATAATGTGCCGAGGAAAGCTCAGAAAGTCTCGTTCACATGCAGTGTAGAAATGTCTGTCACATACTCTGTTCGGATGTTACTTTCCCTTTTGTTCAGCGCTAAGATCTCTTCACTCGAACATGAGAAACACCTGTTCTCCTGAACCCTGCAGGCTAAAACTGAACACACACACACACACACACACACACACACACACACACACACACACACACACACACACACACACACACACACACACACACACACACACACACACACACACACACACACACACACCCCGTGGCTAAAACTGCACTCCTGTACACAACATGCCAAGCTGAGATCATAAGAAGAAGAATTATCACTCCACAAATATTAACAGCTCACACACTTTCCCCATAAGCACAAACAAAGATGAGCATAAAGGACATTTATCCGCTGGAGATGTCGGCCTGTGTTTGTCGAGTCGTAAACGGAGCACAAAACGAGCGCATCATTCACACTTCCCTCAATAAAACTGATTCCGGTTCACAAGGCCACTGTGAACTCTGAATGTTTATTTTTAAAGCTGCTATTATTAAAGATCTGTATGTTTTCTGGCTTTCATAACTTCAACCAAAACTCTACGTCTGCATATGAAAATGCATCTTTCTCTACGTTTTGCCCTTTAGTTCACACGCTCTCCCAAGTGGACACATGTGAAGATGTTGGAAAACTGATTTCAGAAACACTTGGTCACGTGACACACTCTTCTCCGATAGATGTGTGTGTTTGTCGTGGCGTGTGTCTGCTATGGGCTACTTTCACTCTCACAGTAAAGATATAGTTACTCATGAAAACATGGACACATGAGGGCGGTTGAGCATCCGAGCCGGCGCTGAGTGTGAGAGATTGTCTTTATTATGTCTGGTCTCTGGATCCTCTCACATAGACTGCAACATGTTGGCCCGGATCGAGGACGACGCAAGTGTGTGTTCAGAAATGACATCCGGATAAATGTAGGATAGCCGGATGGCCTCCCAATAAAATATGAAAATATTTGTTAGTTCTGTAATTATTATCATGTGCTAAGCAATCCTCGCTGTATTAAAACATTAAAACACAGCACGCCACAGGAGAAGTGTTCAGAAGCATCGCATACACTCCAAATATTACTATTTATTAGAATACTAAAAATGTTGTAACTTCTCGAAAATGTAATTTAAGTGCTTAACTCTATTAATGAGAATGGCATATTTAATCTCAATGTGTTTATCATGTAGTTTAAATCATTCTTTTATGTATTTAAACTGTTATTGTGAACATGCACTGTATTTATGGTTATGACTCATAATGAATAAGTGGTTTTCCTTCATCAGTGTGTGTGTGTGTGTGTGTGTGTGTGTGTGTGTGTGCGTGTGTGTGTGTGTGTGTGTTTGTGGTGTGTGTGTGTGTGTGTGTGTGTATGTGGTGTGTCTGTGTGTGTGTGTGTGTGTGTGTGTGTGTGAGTGTGTTGTGTCTGTGTTTGTGTTTGTGTGTGTGTGTGTGTGGTGTGTGTGTGTCTCTCTCTGTGTGTGTGTGTGTGTGTGTGTGTGTGGTGTCCCTGTGTGTGTGTGTGTGTATGTGTATGTGTGTGTGTGGTGTGTATGTGTATGTGTGTGTGTGTGTGTGTGTGGTGTGTGGTGTGTGTGTGTGTGTGTGTGTGGTGTGTGTGTGTGTGTGTGAGTGTGTTGTGTCTGTGTTTGTGTTTGTGTGTGTGTGTGTGTGTGGTGTGTGTGTGTCTCTCTCTGTGTGTGTGTGTGGTGTCCCTGTGTGTGTGTGTGTATGTGTGTATGTGTGTGTGTGGTGTGTGTGTGTGTGTGTGTGGTGTGTGTGTGTGTGTGTGGTGTGTGTGTGTGTGTGTGTGTGGTGTGTATGTGTATGTGTGTGTGTGTGTGTGGTGTGTGTGGTCTGTGTGTGTGTGTGTGTGTGTGGTGTGTGTGTGTGTGTGTGTGGTGTGTGTGTGTGTGTGTGTGTGGTGTGTATGTGTATGTGTGTGTGTGTGTGTGGTGTGTGTGGTCTGTGTGTGTGTGTGTGTGTGTGTGTGTGTGTGTGTGTCTGTGTTTGGTTATAAACAAGGCCCGATGTGGGCGGGCACTATGGGATGTCGTGTGTACAGTGGTGTTCAGGACTCCGCTAGTGTTGTTGTGAGATGACGCTGGTGTCTGATGTATATCCGGATGACTGTAGGATCGCCTCCCACTAAACCAGACAGCGCCTTCAAACACGCCGTGTCTCCGGTGACAGCTGAGCGCGGCAGTCGTTCCCGGGGTCAGGGATCGATACACACACTCACCCCTCGGCTTCCTCACATTTCGGACATGGCTCTGTCTAAACACATGCCAGCGTGATCCCCGTGACCCCACACGGTGGCCCCTGTGTTATGCCAAGACGTGTGTCTGACAACCGGCCCCTAATCCAGCACAGAAGGCACCGGGGCCTGTGTAAGCACTGACACACACATATCAAGGGCCGTCACTGTAAGCGTGGAGAAGCAGAGACACCCGAACCCTCATGCTGAGCAGACACAAGCAACTGGCAAAACGACACCCAGTGTAACGAGGGCCGAGGACACGACGTACACACGACAGCTCGCGTACTACACACTTTACATATGAGGATCATTAATAACACAAGCTAATAAACAGAAGACATTTGACTGTATTACAAGTTCTTGTTCTTCAATACATTCTAAATGGAGTTTGTCTGTGTTGTCAGTGGTTGTCAAGGCATTGTTATGTGGTTGCCAAGGTGTTCTAATAAAGCAAGTGCATTAGTGCCCGCCCACTTGTCAGCGGTGCGGGGTCCGGAACTACTTTTGCTTACACTTTATTTAAAGGGAGTCATTGTTACAGTGCAATTATATATTTAAGGACTGAGTAATATTAATTAAATAATGTACTTACTATAGGGTTAGCATGTAATTATGCATAATTTACTGTTATTACTACGGTAAGTACATGTAACATGTGTAACAAGGACACTGTAAAATAAAGCGTTACCTTATTTTTTCCATTAATTTTTCCCTAGGGATAAAAAAAAAAAAAAAAGCCATGAACCGAGCCAATCGAATTCCTCTTCCAAGGCTGATGCCTTCAGAAGAAGCACATTTATTATTATTATATTTCATTCAATGTATTTTTATTTGTAATTGTAGGGGATTTTAAGGTACTAAATTATATTTATGGAGTAGTTATAATGCATTTATTCGCTTTTTGAGCATGCAACACATATATATTATAATTATTTTTTAATAGACTCCATTGTAAAGACCAGTGGTTTTTAATCCGGGGCCCATAGGATCTCGGGAAAATTCCACGGGGCCTCAGGATGACTAAAAATATATCAATAAATTAGACTAAACAATACCTAAATCTAAATTAAATGAAAAAAAAAAAAAACAGAAGTCCCACAGAAGTCACTTTCTGTGAAGAGCTGAACCCGCTGTGAAAGCTGTGGCGAGATCCTCTCATATTTATGGAGTAGTGATAAAGATCCTCTGCCCTCGAGCGAACATTAGCGGAACAATGGCCAATGTGACACAGCCACACATGAGTGACAGTAATGTCTCCGACTCCCGGTTTAACAGCTTTATATGAGTGCTTCTGGGGCTGAGATGATAATACTAACTGTGCTTGGCACTGAGAGCATTCCTGCGGCATGTTCGGCTCCTAGCGGATGTGTGCATGAGTGAAGACGGCAGGAAAACACACGCTTGCACTTTATTTAAAGGAGTCATTGTTACAGTGTAATTATATATTTAAGCACCGAGTAATATTAAGCAACTACATGTACTTACTGTAGGGTTAGGGTTTGGTTGAGGGTTAGTTGCATGTAAATATGCATCATTTACTGTTATACTACAGGGCCGTTAAATGCTTGAATCTGATTGGTTGACGAACGTTCTACGGTGTGCAATTATTTTCAGGGAACCGCACGCCTAAAGTAGTTCCGGCAGGTCTTGACCGCATTACAGCTCCATATCACTGCGCGTAGTTCACCGTAATAACGGACAATAGGACACAATTCATAACAAGAGAAACCGCAGCCGCATGCGCTCGATCTGCAGTTCTCAGTGTCTAACTTCACAATCAATGGAAACATGCAGTTTAATTTTAATCAATAAAGTATATAGTCCTATATATAATCAGTAGAAAATTAAACTGAATATTTAAATAAATAGATAGTCCTGTTGCACGGGTTTTCAATAATAAATGCAGATATTATAACAAATAAATCATTATTGATAGGCCTATACTTTGAGTTTCATTTATTAGGCTAGTCGACTGTCACTAATAGAATAAAAGAATAAACGAATTAATTAAAACGAATTGAATAAATAAATAAATAATAATAATGACGCACATGCTTCTCTCTCTCATAACTCCAGGTACGTCAAGCGTGACCTTTTCAGCGAACGCGCATCACAGAACAGAGCAAGGCGAGCGTTTGTGCTTCAAAAACGTAAACTTTTTTATTTATGTTTGAAATGACGATTGTTCCGCTAGATAAGACCCGTATTCATCGTCTGGTGTCGTTTAAAGCCCGTTGAAGCGGCGCTGACACTGTCATCTGGACCTTGAACCGTTTGGGGCCCATTGACGTCCATTATATGGAGAAATGTGTTCATCAAAAACCTTCATTTCTTTTCACTGAAGAAAGAAAGACATGGACATCTTGGATGACATCGGGGTGAGTAAATTATCAGCAAAAGTTTTTTAAAAAGTGAACTAATCCTTTAAATGACAAACTTTGCAATAGCTTGCTTTATGTCACATTACATTCATTTCTCTCTGATATTTTGGTCCTAACTAGGTTCAGCCCAATGTTTTATCAGTGGTTGAAAATCCTCTTGCGACTGGGTAATTTAGGGGCTTTCCATCTCAATCTCGGTCTACTTCTCAGATGCTCTCTCAACCCTCACCACATTTCCTCTGTGAACCATCGTCGCAGAATTCCCATAACGTAACATCAGCATCCCACGCACATCCCCCCCACAGACTCTCACTATGTGCTAAAAAGCATCTTTGTGACGGCATCTCACACATCTCATGTGAAATCAAGCCCCCCTCCCCCCGCCTGGCTTTAAATGGGCCAGTGAGGACAGAGGCGTGTCACTTTGAAGTCTTCCTCTCGTCATGCGTTCTCCGGCTCCTCCAGCATAAAGAGCAGCATTGAGCGCGCGTGCCTGTGTACCCGCTGTCCGCGGACTCATGTTACACTCCGCTCTTTGATCCGCGGCTCCCATAATAAAGATTTTCTGGAGAAGGCATTGTTTATCGGGGTCTAGACAGCAGCAGCAAAAGGAGAAGCCGAGCGAGAGGAAGAATAGGCTTCCCTTTTTCTCAAGCGAGGGGAAGTGGTGTCGTGAAGGTGACTAACTTTCAGACGGCCAGTGAGCCTTACTCATAGCCCAAGCCGCAGATAAAGTTAGAAGAAAGGAAGGAGAGATCGGACACAAACAAGACAAAGTGGAAAATGAGTGAGCCACAAGCTATAGATATGCACATTTTTGGTATACGGACATTGAGTGCGATTGCTCAAAATATAGAGACATATTAATAAAGTACACGGGTGCTGTTGAATCATAGTGGATCTCAATTGGATTTGCCTCATTTAAAGGGGACATATCATGAAAATCTGACTTTTTCCATGTTTCCATTGCTATAATATTTCCAGTGCTATAATGGGGCTTCTACTAACCCAGAAAACGTGAAAAGTGAAACCCAGTAACTTTTTTTCGGATGAGCCTTTCTCTGCAAGCATGACAAAAAATAAGCCGATCAGATTTCGCTCCCCTTCTGACGTATGAAGAGGATCTTATTATAAATATTACCGGCCCTTAATCTGCACGTTTATAACATTACCGGCCCTTAATCTGCACGTTTATAACATTACCGGCCCTTAATCTGCACGATTATAACATTACCGGCCCCTTAATCTGCACGTTTATAACATTACCGGCCCTTAATCTGCACGTTTATAACATTACCGGCCCTTAATCTGCACGATTATAACATTACCGGCCTTAATCTGCACGTTTATAACATTACCGGCCCTTAATCTGCACGTTTATAACATTACCGGCCCTTAATCTGCACGATTATAACATTACCGGCCCTTAATCTGCACGTTTATAACATTACCGGCCCTTAATCTGCACGTTTATAACATTACCGGCCCTTAATCTGCACGTTTATAACATTACCCCGGCCCTTAATCTGCATGTTTATAACATTACCGGCCCCTTAATCTGCACGTTTATAACATTACCGGCCCTTAATCTGCACGTTTATAACATTACCGGCCCTTAATCTGCACGATTATAACATTACCGGCCCTTAATCTGCACGATTATAACATTACCGGCCCTTAATCTGCACGATTATAACATTACCGGCCCTTAATCTGCACGTTTATAACATTACCGGCCCTTAATCTACACGTTTATAACATTACCGGCCCTTAATCTGCATGTTTATAACATTACCGGCCCTTAATCTGCACGTTTATAACATTACCGGCCCTTAATCTGCACGATTATAACATTACCGGCCCTTAATCTGCACGTTTATAACATTACCGGCCCTTAATCTGCACGATTATAACATTACCGGCTCTTAATCTGCTCGTTTATAACATTACCCGGCCCTTAATCTGCACGTTTATAACATTACCCGGCCCTTAATCTGCACGATTATAACATTACCGGCCCTTAATCTGCATGTTTATAACATTACCGGCCCTTAATCTGCATGTTTATAACATTACCGGCCTTAATCTGCACGATTATAACATTACCGGCCCTTAATCTGCACGTTTTATAACATTACCGGCCCTTAATCTGCACGATTATAACATTACCGGCCTTAATCTGACCAATTATAACATTACCGGCCCCTTAATCTGCACGTTTATAACATTACCGGCCCTTAATCTGCACGATTATAACATTACCCGGCCCTTAATCTGCACGTGTATAACATTACCCGGCCCTTAATCTGCACGTTTATAACATTACCGGCCCTTAATCTGCATGTTTATAACATTACCGGCCCTTAATCTGCACGATTATAACATTACCGGCCCCTTAATCTGCACGATTATAACATTACCGGCCCTTAATCTGCTCGTTTATAACATTACCGGCCCTTAATCTGCACGATTATAACATTACCACCGGCCCTTAATCTGCATGTTTATAACATTACCGGCCCTTAATCTGCATGTTTATAACATTACCCGGCCCTTAATCTGCACGTTTATAACATTACCCGGCCCTTAATCTGCATGTTTATAACATTACCCGGCCCTTAATCTGCACGATTGTAACATTTACCCGGCCCTTAATCTGCTCGTTTATAATATTACCGGCCCTTAATCTGCACGTTTATAACATTACCCCCGGCCCTTAATCTGCACGTTTATAACATTACCGGCCCTTAATCTGCACGTTTATAATATCACCGGCCCTTAATCTGCACGTTTATAACATTACCCCGGCCCTTAATCTGCACGTTTATAACATTACCGGCCGTTAATCTGCACATTTATAACGTTACCCCGGCCCTTAATCTGCACGTTTATAACATTACCGGCCGTTAATCTGCACGTTTATAACATTACCCGGCCCTTAATCTGCACGTTTATAACATTACCGGCCCTTAATCTGCACGTTTATAACATTACCGGCCCTTAATCTGCACGTTTATAACATTACCGGCCGTTAATCTGCACGTTTATAACATTACCCGGCCCTTAATCTGCACGTTTATAACATTACCGGCCCTTAATCTGCACGTTTATAACATTACCCGGCCCTTAATCTGCACGTTTATAACGTTACCCCCGGCCCTTAATCTGCACGTTCATAACATTACCCGGCCCTTAATCTGCACGTTTATAACTTTACCGGCCCTTAATCTGCACATTTAAAACATTACCGGCCCTTAATCTGCACGTTTATAACATTACCGGCCCTTAATCTGCACGATAATAACATTACCGGCCCTTAATCTGCATGTTTACAGCCACGGAGACACCATTTGGTTCCTCAAAGCGACAACAGTGACCAGTTCTAACGCAATGGCAGAAGATCCAGCAATGCACTGAACACTATTGGACCAAAACATGCCACAGCTGTCTTATAAAGACCTCAGGAAACTGGGTCAACTTGTGAAAAAGTTAAACATGACGGTACATGCAAGTCGATGAGATCAGTGTAACTCCACAACAACTACATAAATGTCTACTAACATTCAGAAACATCAAAAAGTGTCTCTCCGTAAGGCTGCACTCGCTACTGGTTATTCTGGGATTCTGGATGAGCGAGATTGTTCTGTTATTGCCAGAGTTTCTGAAGCTCATGTGAAGGCTCCGCCCTCTTCTGAAGGGAGGCGGAGCAGCAGCTCATTTGCATTTAAAGGGACACACACTAAAATGTTTTTAGTGTGTACACTAACATAGTGTGTACACACAAAACATTTTTGCTCACACCCCAAAAGGGACTCTGACAAGCTATAATAAATTATCTGGTATTTTGACACATTCTGGGGACACAATAGATTTATATTACATCTTGTGAAGAGTGGCATAATATGTCACCTTTAACGCAGTCTGGGTCTTTTTTTCTTCTTCATGTTTTTTGAGGATATACAACCTGTTTATATTGGCATGTGCCCCATTATATGGCTAGTTTCTACCAAGTGTCAGATTAATTTGCAAAGTTATCACTCAACGCTGTGTAGAATTTCTCCACAATTATTTATGCCCCAGTCCAGAGGCACACGATTCTGTTTTCTTTGGAATGGAGGATATTTTGATTCCGCCCCCTGATCCATCTGATTCGTACTGACCTGGCATTGCGTGCGACCAATCACACTCCACGAGCGGTTGGGTGCACGATGGCGGGTTTGATGGCTGTGTTGAACCATCTTTGGTTGAATCCAGCTCAGTGGTCTATAAATTCTGTACTGCTACAACGCAGTCTTCTGCCTTTATGCAGTTTATGCCTAGGAGGGCTCGTGATCCTCGCACTCCTGCCTCTCACACAGAAAAGAGACCTCGAGAGGAGTGATGAGCCGAGACATCCCCCGCCTCGCACGGTTTGGGGAGCTCGTGCTCATCCCATGCCCCGCCAGTGCCCCGTAGGTGCATTGTCCTGAAACAGCCAGAATAACCCGTTGCTTCAGCGTCGCAGGGTCGTTCCGGATCTTTGGATCTGGAAACGGAGAGGTTCCCCCATCTCAGGAGGGAGGGACAGACCCGCTGAAGTGTATTTGTTCCCCCTCGAGATGCTCTCCGAATCAAAATTTGTCATACCCGCCTTGTGCTTCAGAATACAGAGTTAGGTTACTAACACCATCTTCCTGTATTGAAAGACAGAGACGCTTCAAGCTTCCTCTCCTCAACACCTCGCTCAAGCTGTGACGCACCTGGCTTTCCTCTTACGTCTAATGCTCCAGCCTCTACGCTGGACCCAGGAGTGAGAGAAACCTCCTTAGTAGCCCTTATGGGCAAATCTTTGCTGTCAGAGGACACCTCAGGCCCTCCTCCAGCAACTTTAGCACTGTGCCCACACACTTCTCACCAGCAGTCACACAGAAGGTCTCCTACCAGAGCCCACTCCTATGCAACCCTTGCCTTACCATCTGGCAGTGTGGAGGCTTCTGCTAGGTAGGTTATACTGGGTTCTCCACACGATCCAATTCGGATACACTCTCCAGTTCTGTTGCAATCGCCCTTGCTTCGATGGGGTTCATCCCACTGTTACAAATAGCACCCTAGATACTTGTGACGTCGCCTCCTTCTGAAGGGAGCGATAGAGGAGGTATCTCCTTCTGACTTGAACCTGACTTTTTCAGCCGCTACTTCCTCGTTCCAAAGAAGGACTGGGGTCTGTGCCCCATTTTGGACCTGCGTTGTCTGAATTTTTCCACTACAAAGAAAAGTTCAAGATGCGGACGTTAAAAAACTATACTGGCGCAGATCCAAGCCGGGGACTGGTTTGTTACCATGGATCTGAAAGACGCCTATTTCCACATCCAGGTAATTCCCCGGCACAGGAGGTTCCTCGGGTTCACCTTTGTAATGGTGGACCAATATCGGGTCCTTCCATTTGGTCTGACTTTGGCTCCCAGGATGTTTTCCAAAGTGCATGGATGCAGCTCTGGCCCTTTTGGGGCATCTATGTGTACTAAATTATCTAGATGACTGGCCCATTATGGCTCAATCCAGAGAGTTAGTGTGTCGTCACAGGGACGTCCTTCTTCTCCCCCTCCGGTCTCTTGGTCTCAGGCTGAATGCTCAGAAAAGCATCTTAACACCTTCTCAGCAGACCATTTTCTTGGGTTTCCAGCTCAATTCTCGCCCGATGTAGGCACGCTTGGCCTCTGCCTTTTCAGTCTCTGTGTGTGCTTACTCCGTTTCAGGCTAGGCCACAGCGTTGCGGTGGGTACATATCGCAGATTTCTGGGGCACATGGCAGCAGCCTCTCCTGTGTTGCCTTTGGGTCTACATGAGGCCATTCCTGTGGTGGATATAGCCCAGGGGCATTCGCCCTTCTTGGTCAGCCTTCTGTCTGCTAAGAGTATCGCGCAGTTGCCTTCGAGCACTCTGGAGGTGGAAAGACCCTCTTTTTTTGTTTCAAGGGGTCAAGGTGGGCGTGGTTTGCCACCATAAGGTTATCTTGACTGATGCCTCCCTGACTGGTTGGGGTGTGGTCTTCGAGGGCAGACCGGCCTGTGGTATTTGGACAGGTGTGCTTCAAAAGGACAATGGTGTCCCACAGAAATCACCAGGGAACAGGCATGCACGAGACCTCCTCCTGGGGGCTCAAGACAGGTACCTTTCGCTGAGAGCAGTTCATGTTCCAGGAGCCTTGCTCATCCCAGCGGACACTTTCTGTCGAAACTCAGGTCAGGAGTGGATGTTACACAGCCAAACGGTGGCTCAGATTTGGAGCCTTTTCAGCATGTCAGAGGTGGACCTCTTTGCATCGCAAGACTAAACTTTGTACCCCATGTGGTTCTTCCCGTCTCATCCGATGCCTCAGGGTATAGATGCCTTTGCTCACCCATGGCCGGATTTGAGACAATATGCATTCCCTCCGGTCAAGTTGATCCCTGCAGGACTTTGCAGGGTGTGGGAGTGCGGAATTCGCCTCCTATTGGTAGCCACGTTCTGGCCATCCAAGACGAGGTTTTCAGAGCCGAGCTCCCTGGTGGAGGGTCCACGTGGGAAATTCCAATCAGGAGAGATGTGTTGTCTCAGCTCCAGGGCAGGATTTGGCATCTTCGACCCGAGATATGGAGGGTGTTGGTGTGGCCGATCAGGGGCGGTCAATACTGGCTTGTGATGTACAATACAAATGAAATTAAACAAAATATGAGGAAAATATATTTTTTAATATTTTAAATATGAGGGAAGAACAAAACACTAAACTTGGTTAAGGCCTTTATCTGACTAAATTATTTGGCAAACAAAGTCAAACTACAGCTGCAGATTTTGTGTAGCTATGCAAAAAATAAATCAATAATTGTATCCCTTAAAACTCATCTTTGATAATGAAAATAACATATTTAAAAGTTTTTTTCCCGTAAAAAAATGCATGTCTTATAATAGCTTGAATGTAACTGTACAGCCTTGCTTCATTTAGTAAACTCGGATTCATGAATATGCAAATGAGACCCGCCTCCACTCACTCACAGCAGCTCAGAGATCCACTCGCTCAACGTTACTGTAGTAAACGCAACATAACGGCAAGAGGAAATGTTGATTTAATTCAGCCAGAAACTGATTCCGAATAAAAAGTGGAAGAGCAGATTATACAGGCTCGTCTACAAGTCGATGTATCAGAATGGTGATGCGTTTATAAATCGCTCTCTACAACATCAGACACATAACGGTCATTTATATGATTAGCCTTTCACTACGTTATCAAACAGCTAATAATGTGTTGCTAATGTTACACAAACCATGTTCCCATTCACCATCTCAGAGTCAGACAGCTGCCTTCTAAACATCAAGATCCTTAGAAATAATGATAGGAAAAGCCCCGCCCACACGAGACGGGATTGGTCACATGTTTGTGATGCAGGAAACAGGGGTGTTTCTAAGACCGTCTTTGGTTCACTGCAGTTTTAAGGAGAAAATACTCAGCAATGCTGTCGACTTATGAATTTGCACATGGTCTGACACCACTTTTGGCCACTACTGTGGTTGCGTCCAAAATGACATGCTTGATGTGGACATGAATGAACTGGAAGCAATATTAGCGAGGATTTTAGTTCATTATTTAATTAAAAAATTAAATAAAAAAAACACCTTGGACACCATGAATAAAATGACATTCTAGGGATTTTAAGCGTTTATCGTTGGATAACACAGACTGTTCACATGTTTAAAAATAGTATGTGGTACAATCAATACTGCAAAGAATTCAGTTAGCAGCGCATCAGTATTACAGCCATACACTTTCTGAATGAAATTAAGGATTGCTCAATTGCTCATGCTTGTGGAACCACCTTTATCTCCACGTCTCCTGCTCTCTCTCGCTCTCTCCTTTCAGCTCAGCTATTTATTGATGAGAAAGCGATTTGGGCATCATTATGTGTAAGTGAGAACCTTTAATTTTTTATGTGAGGTACGTGTGATGGTGTGAGGTGTTGGCTGCGAGAACGGACTTCTTTAGTTACACAGACTGTAGGTAAGAGTCACTGAGCAAATATCCAGCAGATAGTCTGTGAATGTTTGAACTCCAGGCTCTAGGCAACTTTATTCACTGCAAATTCTTAATGAATATTTGTTATCTTGTTGTTCAGTAAAACTAAAAAATTTTTTTGAACACT
>JARPMJ010005433.1:32500-62848 GCA_033366665.1 Phoxinus dragarum
GCAGGCGTGACGTGAAGCTCAGGCTCGGCAGCCCTGCTGTGTCTCCTCCAAGCACGCAGTACTGCTACTGCATAAAAAAGAAAGACAGCCTTCTTTGCCGTGGCAGGACTGGCGGGAACAGCAGACACTGGCTCCGACTCAGGAACAGCAGACACTGGCTCCGACTCAGGAACAGCAGACACTGGCTCCGACTCAGGAACAGCAGACACTGGCTCCGACTCAGGAACAGCAGACACTGGCTCCGACTCAGGAACAGCAGACACTGGCTCCGACTCAGGAACAGCAGACACTGGCTCCGACTCAGGAACAGCAGACACTGGCTCCGACTCAGGAACAGCAGACACTGGCATGTCCAGGATCCGAGCCAGACGCTCCAAATAGTCCATCATTGCCTTGGCGGCCCCACAAATGGGCATCTCTAGACCCGTCTCAAACTGGGCAAACGGGACGTGAACAGTCTCTGACTGGGCAGACGGGACGTGAACAGTCTCTGACTGGGCAGACGGGACGTGAACAGTCTCTGACTGGGCAGACGGGACGTGAACAGTCTCTGACTGGGCAGACGGGACGTGAACAGTCTCTGACTGGGCAGACGGGACGTGAACAGTCTCTGACTGGGCAGACGGGACGTGAACAGTCTCTGACTGGGCAGACGGGACGTGAAGCTCCGGCTCGGCAGGCGTGACGTGAAACTCCGGCTCGGCAGGCGTGACGTGACGCTGGGGCGGGACCGGCAGGGCGAGCAGCTTGGGCACGACCCCCGGGACGACAGCGGGCTGCACGGGGACGACCCCCCGGGCGACAGCGGGCTGCACGAGGACGGCCTCCGGGGCGACAGCGGGCTGCACGGGGACGGCCTTCTGGACGACAGCGGACTGCACGGGGACGACCCTCCGGACGACAGCAGTGGGCTGCTCGAGGACGACCTCCGAGTTCTTAGGGAGACTGGAGGACTTCCTCCTCCTCCGCCTTTTCTGACAGCGAAGTGCCAGTTCTGGACTGGACGGAAACTGCGGCGAACAGATCTCTGGACTGGAATTCACCAGCCCATGGTCAAAGAAGGGCCAGAGTGAGGAATGGTGTCGAGATTCCTCTCGAGCGCCTCCTCCATTGCGGCCTCCACGGGTCCCCCGAAATCTGACCAATCTGGTCCCCTCAAAAAATTGTCTCTTCTCCCGCTCGGTGGCTGGGGAAGAGATATTTAAAAACATACCGCTGGATCTATGTTTGTGACGGAGTCCTTCTGTCACGACACACACACAAAACACGAAGATCCAAGTGCAGTAGTTTTAATGGGGTAATCCGTACTCACAGTCAGTCCAGGCAAAGGTCAAAATCCAACAAAGACAATCCAAAGAACACACGAACAACAGGAACAGAAGTGTGGGGACAATATACAGGGACTCCGTGACAAACACTGAAACTGACAGGGTATATATACACAAGTGCTAAACGAGGTGACGAGAAACAGCTGAACACAATGAACACTCAGTGACAGACAGGATTATGGGAAGTGTAGTGAAAATGCCTAGACACCGTGAAAACTGAGACCTCTAATGTTAACCCCAGGGAACCACCAGACACTGTGACACAGACAGACAGACAGACAGACAGACAGACAGACAGACAGATAGATAGATAGATAGATAGATAGATAGATAGATAGATAGACAGACAGACAGACAGACAGACAGACAGACAGACAGACAGACAGACAGACAGACAGACAGACAGACAGATAGATAGATAGATAGATAGATAGATAGATAGATAGATAGATAAAAATATAGATAGATAGATAGATAGATAGATCAAAATATAGATAGATAGATAGATAGATAGATAGACAGACAGACAGACAGACAGACAGACAGACAGACAGACAGACAGACAGATAGATAGATAGATAGATAGATAGATAGATAGATAGATAGATAGATAGATAGATATGCTGTATGAACTGCAGTCTGGATTTAGAGCAGCATATTCGACTGAAACCTGTCTTATTCATTTATGTGATTATATTCGACAAAACTTTGATGAGGGAAAGTATGTGGGTATGATTCTTCTTGATTTACAAAAAGCCTTTGATAATGTAAATCATACAATTTTATTATCAAAGCTGCAAAGTATAGGCTTCAGAAATACTGCTGTGAAATGGTTCACCTCTTACCTCACTGGAAGAACTCAATTTTGTGATGTTGAGGGGACCATATCAGATTCTCGAGATATTACTTGTGGGGTTCCTCAAGGTTCAATCCTTGGCCCTCTTTTATTTTTGGTTTATATTAATGACATGCCAGCTGCTGTGAAATGTAAGATGCTTTTATATGCTGACGATTCTGCATTGTTGGTCTCTGGGGATGACATCAGCAAGATTGAGAAGACACTGGGTAACGAATTAAATAGTGTCAGCAAGTGGCTTATAGACAACAGGCTTTCAATACATCTGGGAAAAACTGAGTCCATTTTATTTGGAACAAAAAAGAAGTTGTCTAAAGTAAAATTGCTTAAGATCGAATGTAATGGCACTGAAATAGTGTCTCAGAAAAGTGTTACATACTTGGGGTTAACATTAGACCAGTCATTAACCTGTTCATCTATTGCTGACAAAATACTATCCAAGTGTGCAGGTAAATTGACATTTTTATATCGCAGAACAAGGCTTTTAGATTTTTCTATCAAGAAATTACTGGTTGTATCGTTAATTCAATGTCATTTCGATTATGCATCCTCAGCTTGGTACTGTGGATTATCAGTTAAACTTAAAAACAGACTGCAAGTGATGCAAAATAATGTTATCCGCTATATGTTAAATGCACCCCCTAGGACTCATATTGGCAGAGATGCTTTTAAAAGAGTAGGACTATTGCCAGTACAGGTTTGAGTGGAGCAGTTAAAGCTGAATCATATGTATAATGTCATAAATGGTTCTGCTCCCAAATATTTACACTCCAATATAAAAATGGTTCATACACAGCATTACCATAATACTAGGGCCAGTGTCCGTTCTTGTAGAGTACCCAGAGTCAACAATGCAGCAGGAAGTTCTTCTTTTTTTATACTGGTATCATGCTGTGGAATAATTTGCCAATTTCCCTCAAAATGGTAAATACCAGAGGGACTTTTAGATATCAGGTTAAGGCCCTTTTATGGAGTAGAGTAGCTGATCTTTTTAACTAGCATAGATTAATTAATTTATGTGGTTTATGATTTTTTGATTTTAGGATGTTGTTGAAATTCGGATGATTTGTGTAAATGTTTTTGTCTTTGTGTTTTATCACCAAGGACCATGTTGGAAATAAGTGTTTACACTTTAACATGTTATCCTTTGGATTATGTATGTTTGTTAATCCATAAATAAATCAAATCAAATCAAAAAATAGATAGACTTCATAATGAAACAAGTTCTGAATAAATGTAGGATGTTGCAAGAACACACATGAGTTTATAAAAAGACTGTCTGGATGTGTGTGTGTGTGTGTGTGGTGTGTGAGATCAGATGAATGATGTTTTTTTTGTTTTGCTGTTGTGTAACTGTAATTTATTTTTTAGGGACAAGTGTTGCGAATTATCTTTAGCTACAAGCACTATATACATGCGTTATATGGCTGTCGACCCAGTTTTATCTTGGTTTATTGTCTCTGTCCCTTTACAAATAAAGCATTAAATAAATAAACAATGTTTGGAGTGTGTGGACGGGCTTCAGTGTCGACAGTAACCTCAGTCTCTCAGTTCCCTTGTGTGTTGGGTAACAAGTAATCAACCAACTTTCAGAGATTTCTCAATACCAATCACCATCTGTGAAACTGCCTCCAGGAACACTTCTATGGCCTTTCTTAGACAGATCACATCAATCCTGCATACTCATCATCCGCGTCACACACTCCAGCGGGTAGTTGCTAAACACCAGCCTCAAAAAGTCCAGCAGAAACGAGAACAGAATTGAATCAGAACCTGAGTGATTCAGTCATGGGTTTAGTCACTGTGGAGAATGCATGTGATGCACACGCCGGTGTAAAGAGCTCAACCCAGAGCTGTCGGTGGACTGACGCGCACCATCTCTCCGCCGATGTGTTCATCTGCACTATATACTGAAGATATTTACATGACCATATGAAACTCCTGGTCAACGGGCCTCATTCACTAAAAATGTGGAGATGCATAATATTAATATTGTCCTATTTATATGCAGAGAAAAAGTCGTGGTGTGGATTCACAAGTGTCTTTCTCTATGGGTGTGTTAAAGTCACGGTGCGGGTTCGGAATAGCATCTTTTTTTAATTAAACAGTTTTTTTTTTTTTTTTTTTTTTTTTTACAAATGTGTATATGTGTTTAAATAAATTATATTATAATCAGATTTTTTATCCTTATAAGAATATTGTAGCTTAGCTAATGCTGTAAACTGTGTGGGGAGCCCTTAATTACACATTACTAAAGGTTATTAACAACATAACCCAAATTATTAAATGTAGTAGCTATTTATTTTTAGCTATTTATTTATTTTATTTTTAACACTTAATGTAAAATTGCACATAAAGCAGGTTTTGCATTAACTTCTCAATCTAATTATTAAGTAAATTTTCTACTTCAATTCATTTTTGAAATATAATCATTTACACAGTGGCACACGACAAATTTATTTAAACATGCATTAAATAATCAAGACATTACTAACAGGTTCCATAAATATAATGATAGGCTAATATAGCGCATATATTAATGCTTCTGTTCACATCTCTAGCGGACTAACCTGCTGTCGACACTGAATGCCTGAGGTGAATGTAATGCCACGTGACGTGAGATATTATTCTCAAGCTGTTTGGTTATCTCTCTTTCTGGTTGAGAAATGTAAACATATCGATGAATCGTCTCTTCTTTTCCTGGGCTTTGACTGTTAGCAAACAGCGTTGCATTACCGCCCCTGCGCGTGTGTGTCGTACGACTGCATGACGTCTGTACCGTACTGGGGTGTGTTTCCCGTACAACTATGTCGCTCGCTGCTTAACTACCATAGCACGATGCATCGCTGGAGAAATCAACTAGCGAGTCACGACTGATTCCCGAAACCGTATGTTGCAAAGTATCGTTCAACCACGCTGGTTTATGACGTCTCGCACGTGCTGGACTAATAACTTATTTTAATGAATCTGTTTGAGATCGAATTAACACTAGATTTTGTCATATAAGTTGCAGACATGTCATCTGAAGACCATTTCTAATTCTTCTCAGTTATTTTGCTTTATTACCAGACTCAATATTTGGCTCATAATAGAGCACGTTCGCACATGCGCAGTCTTCAAATCGGTGCTTTAAATCTCTTGACAAACTAAAGGACGTAAATTACATTTGTATGTATTCTAAATAAATAACACGGGTTGTGCTGAATGTCAGCTTGCTTATTTTGCTAAAGATAAGGATTTATGCAGTCTTCATCTCATGTAACTATCGAGATCTGTCGCTCCAACCACACAAGTTTGCGATGCTGTTTGCGAACGTTCGTTGGAACGATGGTTTTTGGAAACACCAAATCGTTGAACTGCTGATAACGACGGAACTTGCGATCATAGTTGGCTAACGATGCTTTCGGGAAACGCACCCCTGTTCGGGAGGAATACATGTGCCGTTACTCTCCTAAAAGGTGTACGATTAGGGAACATTGGGTCAAATTCTAAAACTGGGTGTGTCTCTGTTTGAAAGCTGACTGTATCTTTTAAAAAAAATAATAAAATTAATAAAAAAAGGGAGCCTACTCAAATAGATTTGTCCTCGCCCTAGTTCTAATGTCAATGAATCCAGATTATTCTCGATGATGGAGCGTGTGCACACATGTAGTAATTTGCATAAAACATGCCTCCCGAAAAACATCACAACCTCCTCTCTCTCTTTCACACACACACCAAATCTTTAAGTAAAGCCGAGTCCTTTTATATGGGCCTTGACTACACAGCACTCTCTTGAAAACTAAATGTAGGGTCACTTAGTTATTATTATATTTGTAATAATTATATCTAGTTCAGTCATAAAGCTTTAGTGGACGCAGGCTGATCGGTTCTTTACAAGCAATCACATCATGACCGCATGGCACAAGCTGATTGGCCTCTGCTATCCTGCAGCCAATGAGATTCTTGCTCAACATTTAAATAGTGGTTCAGTGTTTGTGTAATCTAGTCCTGCGGTGAGTTCCTCTGAACGAACCCCTCCACCTCCCCAGCTCCACCTGCACACATCTGGGATTTATCTATGTTTACTTACTATGTTATCTTACATGCTCGTAAAAAAAAAAAAAAAACTGTCTGACTGACCAAAAATATATTCTGTGCACATTTATGATGAACGCCAAATAAGGGCATTTCTTATAGGAGGTCAATTACTAAATTTAAAACAAGATTACATTTTGAAGAAGCAGCAAAACTGCGTAAGACAATTCACGCGTGGGAAGTTTATTCATATGTAACATATATTAGTCTTTATCTAAATTTAAGGATGAATCAAAGCATGAGTCGAGTACTGATTGCCAGAATGATATTTTGCAGCGTGGGGCCGGACGGTTTGAGCAACATTCGTTCCATCGTTCCCCACTGGTGTCAGAGCGTGTTTATATGGGATAGACTTGGGACTGTGGTGCTTTAACAGGAATGATAAATGTACAATATGTAAGAATTATGTAATAAAATATCCAAAAGTCACTTGCACAGTGTGATATATTTCCTGCAGTTGTGTACTTACAATATCCCAAAAGTTCCCAAAGATTTTAAATAATGGGCCGTCCCGGAATCCCTGTTCACTTGTCGCCTGTCAATGAAGTAATATCCGCGTTATCCCTGGTTTCCGCTCGTATGGCCGCAGTAACTATGGCGACAGACGTGGACAACTGCGTAACGCCTAGCGGCGCTCACGCTGTTGTTGTTGTTGTTGTTGTTTCGTTTAAACATTATGGACCATTACAAGCAGACTTTGGGACAAATGAGAAATAAAACGAGGATCAATATCAGCGTGCCGTTTTCGAGACGCCGAGAGCTAGCGTCCGCAACTAACTTCCACTCAACAGAGACGCCGAGAGCTAGCGTCCGTGAATAACTTCCACTCGACAGAGACGCCGAGAGCTAGCGTCCGCGAATAACTTCCACTCAACAGAGACGCCGAGAGCTAGCGTCCGTGAATAACTTCCACTCGACAGAGACGCCGAGAGCTAGCGTCCGCGAATAACTTCCACTCGACAGAGACGCCGAGAGCTAGCGTCCACGGCTAACTTCCACTCAACAGAGACGCCGAGAGCTAGCGTCCGCGAATAACTTCCACTCGACAGAGACGCCGAGAGCTAGCGTCCACGGCTAACTTCCACTCAACAGAGACGCCGAGAGCTAGCGTCCGCGAATAACTTCCACTCGACAGAGACGCCGAGAGCTAGCGTCCGCAACTAACTTCCACTCAACAGAGACGGCGAGAGCTAGCGTCCGTGGCTAACTTCCACTCGACAGAGACGGCGAGAGCTAGCGTCTGCGACTAACTTCCACTCGACAGAGACGCCGAGAGCTAGCGTCCGCGACTAACTTCCAATCGACAGAGACGCCGAGAGCTAGCGTCCGCGACTAACTTCCACTTGAACAGAGACGGCGAAAGCTAGCGTCCACGGCTAACTTCCACTCGACAGAGATGCCGAGAGCTAACGTCCGCGACTAACTTCCACTCGACAGAGACGCCGAGAGCTAACGTCCGCGACTAACTTCCACTCGACAGAGACGCCGAGAGCTAGCGTCCGCGACTAACTTCCACTCGACAGAGACGCCGAGAGCTAGCGTCCGCGACTAACTTCCACTCGACAGAGACCCCGAGAGCTAGCGTCCGCGACTAACTTCCACTTGACAGAGATGCCGAGAGCTAGCGTCCGCGACTAACTTCCACTCGACAGAGACGGCGAGAGCTAGCGTCCGCGACTAACTTCCACTCGACAGAGACGCCGAGAGCTAGCGTCCGCGACTAACTTCCACTCGACAGAGACCCCGAGAGCTAGCATCCGCGACTAACTTCCACTTGACAGAGATGCCGAGAGCTAGCGTCCGCGACTAACTTCCACTCGACAGAGACGCCGAGAGCTAGCGTCCGCGACTAACTTCCACTCGACAGAGACGCCGAGAGCTAGCGTCCACGGCTAACTTCCACTCGCAAGAGATGCCGAGAGCTAACGTCCGCGACTAACTTCCACTCGACAGAGACGCCGAGAGCTAACGTCCGCGACTAACTTCCACTCGACAGAGACGCCGAGAGCTAGCGTCCGCGACTAACTTCCACTCGACAGAGACGCCGAGAGCTAGCGTCCGCGATTAACTTCCACTTGACAGAGACCCCGAGAGCTAGCGTCCGCGACTAACTTCCACTTGACAGAGATGCCGAGAGCTAGCGTCCGCGACTAACTTCCAATCGACAGAGACGCCGAGAGCTAGCGTCCGCGACTAACTTCCACTTGAACAGAGACGGCGAAAGCTAGCGTCCACGGCTAACTTCCACTCGACAGAGATGCCGAGAGCTAACGTCCGCGACTAACTTCCACTCGACAGAGACGCCGAGAGCTAGCGTCCGCGACTAACTTCCACTCGACAGAGACGCAGAGAGCTAGCGTCCGCGACTAACTTCCACTCGACAGAGACGGCGAAAACTAGCGTCCACGGCTAACTTCCACTCGACAGAGACGCCGAGAGCTAACGTCCGCGACTAACTTCCACTCGACAGAGACGCCGAGAGCTAGCGTCCGCGACTAACTTCCACTCGACAGAGACGCCGAGAGCTAGCGTCCGCGACTAACTTCCACTTGACAGAGACGCCGAGAGCTAGCGTCCGCGACTAACTTCCACTTGACAGAGATGCCGAGAGCTAGCGTCCGCGACTAACTTCCACTCGACAGAGATGCCGAGAGCTAGCGTCCGCGACTAACTTCCACTCGACAGAGACGCCGAGAGCTAGCGTCCGCGACTAACTTCCACTCGACAGAGACGCAGAGAGCTAGCGTCCGCGACTAACTTCCACTCGACAGAGACGCAGAGAGCTAGCGTCCGCGACTAACTTCCACTCGACAGAGATGCCGAGAGCTAGCGTCCGCGACTAACTTCCACTCGACAGAGACGCCGAGAGCTAGCGTCCGCGACTAACTTCCACTCGACAGAGATGCCGAGAGCTAGCGTCCGCGACTAACTTCCACTCGACAGAGACGCCGAGAGCTAGCGTCCGCGACTAACTTCCACTCGACAGAGACGCCGAGAGCTAGCGTCCGCGACTAACTTCCACTCGACAGAGAAGCAGAGAGCTAGCGTCCGCGACTAACTTCCACTCGACAGAGACGCCGAGAGCTAGCGTCCGCGACTAACTTCCACTTGACAGAGACGCCGAGAGCTAGCGTCCGCGACTAACTTCCACTCGACAGAGACGCCGAGAGCTAGCGTCCGCGACTAACTTCCACTCGACAGAGACGCAGAGAGCTAGCGTCCGCGACTAACTTCCACTCGACAGAGATGCCGAGAGCTAGCGTCCGCGACTATCTTCCACTCGACAGAGACGCCGAGAGCTAGCGTCCGCGACTAACTTCCACTTGACAGAGACGCCGAGAGCTAGCGTCCGCGACTAACTTCCACTCGACAGAGACGCCGAGAGCTAGCGTCCGCGACTAACTTCCACTCGACAGAGACGCCGTGAGCTAGCGTCCGCGACTAACTTCCACTCGACAGAGACGCCGAGAGCTAGCGTCCGCGACTAACTTCCACTCGACAGAGACGCCGAGAGCTAGCGTCCGCGACTAACTTCCACTCGACAGAGACGCCGAGAGCTAGCGTCCGCGACTAACTTCCACTCGACAGAGACGCAGAGAGCTAGCGTCCGCAACTAACTTCCACTCAACAGAGACCCCGAGAGCTAGCGTCCGCGACTAACTTCCACTCGACAGAGACGCCGAGAGCTAGCGTCCGCAACTAACTTCCACTCGATAGAGACGCAGAGAGCTAGCGTCCGCGACTAACTTCCACTCGACAGAGACGCCGAGAGCTAGCGTCCGCGACTAACTTCCACTCGACAGAGACGCCGAGAGCTAGCGTCCGCGACTAACTTCCACTCGACAGAGACGCAGAGAGCTAGCGTCCGCGACTAACTTCCACTCGACAGAGACGCAGAGAGCTAGCGTCCGCGACTAACTTCCACTCGACAGAGACGCCGAGAGCTAGCGTCCGCGACTAACTTCCACTCGACAGAGACGCCGAGAGCTAGCGTCCGCGACTAACTTCCACTCGACAGAGACGCAGAGAGCTAGCGTCCGCGACTAACTTCCACTCGACAGAGACGCAGAGAGCTAGCGTCCGCGACTAACTTCCACTCGACAGAGACGCAGAGAGCTAGCGTCCGCGACTAACTTCCACTCGACAGAGACGCCGAGAGCTAGCGTCCGCGACTAACTTCCACTCGACAGAGACGCCGAGAGCTAGCGTCCGCAACTAACTTCCACTCGACAGAGACGCAGAGAGCTAGCGTCCGCGACTAACTTCCACTCGACAGAGACGCAGAGAGCTAGCGTCCGCGACTAACTTCCACTGGACAGAGACGCAGAGAGCTAGCGTCCGCCACTAACTTCCACTCGACAGAGACGGCGAGAGCTAGCGTCCGCGACTAACTTCCACTCGACAGAGACGCTGAGAGCTAGCGTCCGCGACTAACTTCCACTCGACAGAGACGCCGAGAGCTAGCGTCCGCGACTAACTTCCACTCGACAGAGACGCCGAGAGCTAGCGTCCGCGACTAACTTCCACTCGACAGAGATGCTTTCGCGTGAGCTTTATTAGACAGGTGAGCAAATGTACATAAAACTAATCAATTGTATTTAGCTCAACATGATGAAATGTTAAATATGATATTTTATGCTAATGTTGATCTAGCGTACTGCTATTCTCATACAGACAAACTAACACACAGAATAACATTATAACTATAAAACACTCAGATGCAGTTTAGTGTGATAGTGTAGAGCGAGTGAACAGCGCTGCGTTACCTCACAAGCTTCACTCGTCTAATAAACTGTCCTGTGTGAGTAATGCAGCACTTGTGGGTAACGGTAGTTCCCTTTCGTTGTCACTCGAGTTACGTCGAATGACGACGAATGGGGTTCGCTTAGAAGCCTATCCTCTTCGAATATTAATAAAACGAGCCAATGGCAAGCAAATGCCATGGGTCTGCTGAATTTGCATAGCGTAACTCCGCCCCACTGTGTGGGTATATAAGGAAGTGAGCCGGCAACATGCAGATATGTTTTCGCTTTCGGAGCCAAGTTTATCCTTCACTCCACAAGCCATCCTGAGTATCATCTCTATTCCTCTTCGAGACGAGCTTCCCTCCAGGTGTTGGTGTGACGGCGAGTTCCAGCGAGTGCACATTCCCTGCGATCTGAGCAGTGATCTGCCAGTGTGTGTGTGTTCTCTCCCTGGTCGCTTCAGCATCTGCGGGGATTTCTCCTTCTCTCTAAAAGAGCAAAGCGCGTGGCACGTCTTTTTAAAGATGCATCGCCCGTGCCCTTCTGGTTGTGGTCACTGGCTGTCTGATTTAGATGGGCACAATCGCTGTTTTGTGTGTTTGGGCTTAGAGCACGCCAAAGCAGCGCTTGTGGATGACTCATGTTTTCATTGCGGAAACATGACCATCGCGACACTACGGTCGAGACTCAGTGATCTCGAAAGAGTGAGAGTCCCCTCATCCACACCCCGATCTACCCCCTCTAGTAATAGAGCTGGTACTTCGGCTGGTGGCCAGGGTGACCTGAGGGTGACGGTGTGGCAACAACAACCGACGATTCGTCCTCGGGCCACATCCCCCTCTCAAGTGCCGCAACCCGCGAGCCGACCAGATGATGCGCTCGATCAGTCCCGGCCAACGGTCGGCGGCGGACCGAGTGCGCCGTCTGGCGCTCCTAATGACGATGCTATGTCGATCACAGCATCACAAGGTGGGCAGGAGTCCTCGGGAGATGAGGGGTCGGCTGTGCTGCCCGCCTCCGGGCGCGTCAGCATTGCCCGATCCTGATCCCGAGCTGACGGCCATGCTTTCCCGGGCAGCCGCGAGCATCGGGTTAGAGTGCAATCCGCCACCCTGCCCCGAGCGCTCGCGTCTGGACGATTGGTTTTTGGGCGCGGCCGCCGATTCACGTCGGCGTCCAACCCCAATGCCTTTCTTCCCGGATGTGCATGAGGAGGTCTCGAGGTCCTGGAAGGCACCCTTGTCTTCCCGTGATCGCTCGGCGACCTCCTCCGCCTTTCCTCCTCTCGATCAGGCGGCTGTTTACGGGTACACTGGGGTGCCTATGGTTGAACGCTCTGTTGCGATGCAACTGTGTCCACAGAGTGCTTCTTCCCGTGGTGATCCTAAGCACCCCTCCAAGGCCTGTAGGTTTTCGTCGACCCTGGTGGCGAAGACCTATAGAGCTGCGGGGCAGGCAGCCGCCTCATTGCATGCCATGGCCACTCTGCAGGTCTACCAGGCCCAGATGCTCAGGGACATGCACGAGGGGAGGACTGACCCAGGGCTCTTCAATGAGCTGCGTGCCGCCACTGACCTCGCTCTCCGGGCGACGAAAGTGACCGCACGCTCCCTGGGCCAGGTGATGTCCACTAGTGTGGTCCAGGAGAGACACCTCTGGCATCAACCTGGCCGATATGAGGGACGCTGAGCGGGACTCGTCTGCTTGACGCCCCCATATCCCAGGCTGGCCTCTTCGGCGGAGCGGTTGAAGATTTTGCCCAACAGTTTTCAACCCGCCCAGAAGCAGACTGAGGCTATTCGTCATTATTCTGCCCCGACGGGCCCGCTGGCTGCCCTCCACCCAGCCGCGGTTCAGACGCCTCAGCCTGCTCGCCGCCGGAGGGCGCCCCTCCCGCGGCTCCCGCCCCTCCCGCACGGCCCCAGCAGCAGCCTTCACCCGGGCCGCGTCGTGGAGGACGCCGCAGGCAGGCGCTCCAGCCCACTCCAGCCCCGCGGCCCGCTAAAACGCCAGGCCAAGCGGCGCTCCCTGAGACGGGCTGCTCAGAGATGGCCATCAGTTCTTCTCAGGAGATGGTAGCCAGGACCACTCCTTCCCCCGGTGGAGGGCCGGGGGAGAATCTTTTGTTCTCCACTCCCCGCGCTCACCCACGGGTGGGCAGCACCCTAATGTGGTTAAAGAAAGAACTGATATCCCCATCTCTGAGCCCCCAGAAGGGAATGACAGTGCGCGCCGCCCACGGGCCCCGCCGCTCTCATCCCCTTCTGTCGCCAGACCCCTGCCAGAGCACGCCCCCCGTGGAACGCTGGTCCTTCCCTGGCTCCCTCTGGCAGGACGCGGCTAATGACCGTGCCCCCACACGGGCCGCTATGCCACCCACGTCCGGGGCCGGTCATGCCGCTTCCGCTGCACCCCCGGGGGGACGTCTGTCCGTTCGCATGACCCCGCTGGCACAGTCCTTGGGAGCCTGGTTAGAGCTTCCCAACCTGTCCCGCTGGCTCGCGCGAACCATCTGGCTCGGCTATGCGATTCAGTTTGCGCGGTCTCCTCCCCGCTTCAGGGGTGTCCGCTTCACTATGGTCGGTGGCAATGCCCCTGTCATGAGAGCGGAGGTCGCCACCCCTGCTGGCGAAGGGTGCGATCGAGACTGTCCCTCCAGCCGCAATGAGGTCCGGCTGTCTACAGCCCCTACTTCATTGGTCCCCAAGAAACCGGTGGGTTTACGACCAATCCTGGATCTGCGCGTCTTGAACCGTTCCCTTCACAGGCTTCCGTTCAAGATGCTCACGGCCAAGCGCATTTTCGAATGTGTGCAGCCACAGGATTGGTTTGCAGCGATCGACCTGAAGGACGCCTACTTTCATGTCTCCATTCTCCTCGACACAGGACGTTTCTACGGTTTTGCTTTCGAGGGGCAGGCATACCAGTACGCGGTTCTCCCATTCGGGCTGTCCCTGTCTCCTCGCGTCTTCACGAAGGTCGTCGAGGCAGCCCTTGTTGCCGCTACGGCAACACGGGGTTCGCATCCTGAATATCTCGACGACTGGCTAATCCTAGCTCACTCTCGGGACCAAGGTTATGCGAACACAGGGACCTAGTGCTCCGGCACCTAGCCCGTCTGGGCCTTCGGGGTCAACTGGGAGGAAGAGCAAACTTTGCCCCGTGCAGAGGATCTCTTTTCTCGGTATGGAAAATGGACTCGGTCGCCATGTGCGCGCAGCTTACGAGCGAGCGCGCGCAGTCACTGCCTGACTTGCCTGAGACAAATCCAGAGCAAGAGTGCGGTTCCACTGAAACTTTTTCAGAGGCTCCTGGGGCATATGGCATCTGCAGCCGCGGGGTAACGCCGCTCGGATTGCTTCATATGAGACCGCTTCAGCACAGGCTTCACGATCGAGTCCCGAGGTGGGCAATGGCACCAGGGCAAGCTCCGAGTACCAGTTACTCCGACCTGCCCGCGTCAGACCTTCTCCCCCGTGGACGAACCTCAGCTTTCTACGGGCCGGAGTGCCCTTAGAACGAGTTTCCAGGCATGTTGTTGTGTCAACGGATGCCTCCTCCACGGGCTGGGGTGCCATGTGCAATGGACATGCTGCCGCGGGGCTCCTGGACAGGACCCCACCGCCTATGGCATGTCAATTGCCTCGAGTTGCTGGCAGTACGTCTCGCTCTGCAACCGCTTCCGGGCGCTGCTCAAGAACCAGCACGTACTAGTCCGATCAGACAATACCGCGACAGTAGCGTACATCAACCGACAAGGTGGTCTACGCTCCCGCCGTATGTCGCAACTCGCCCGCCACCTCCTCTTTTGGAGTCAGAAGCATCTGAGGTCGCTTCGAGCCATTTATATTCCGGGAGACCTGAACTGTGCAGCCGACGAGCTCTCACGGCTTCAGCCTCTTCCTGGAGAATGGAGACTCCATCCCCAGGCGGTCCAGCTGATTTGGGATCAGTTCGGGGACGCACAGGTAGACCTGTTTGCCTCCCACGACTCGTCCCACTGCGCCCAGTTTTACTCCCTGACCGAGGGCACGCTCGGCACGGACGCTCTGGCGCACAGCTGGCCCCGGGGCCTCCGCAAGTATGCGTTTCCCCCAGTGAGCCTTCTTGCACAGACCCTGTGCAAGATCAGGGAGGACGAGGAGCAGGTCATATTGGTTGCGCCACACTGGCCCACCCGAACCTGGTTCTCCGAACTTGTACTCCTCGCGACAGCACCTCCCTGGCCAATTCCTCTGAGGAAGGACCTCCTTTCTCAGGGACGGGGCACCCTTTGGCACCCTCGTCCCGATCTTTGGAACCTCCACGTGTGGCTCCTGGACGGGACGAGGCAGGTTTGAGTACCCTACCACCAGCGGTGGTGGCTACCATCACTTCCGCTAGAGCATCGTCCACTAGACATGCCTACGCGTTGAAGTGGAACCTCTTCGTCTCTTGGTGCTCTTCTCACTCAGAAGACCCCAGATCATGCCCAACCAGTGTTGTGCTTTCCTTCCTGCAGGATGGGTTGGAGCGAAGGCTGTCTCCCTCCACCCTGAAAGTATATGTTGCCGCTATCGCCGCACATCACGACGCAGTTGATGGTAAGTCCGTGGGAAAGCACGACCTGGTTATCAGGTTCCTGAGAGGAGCAAGGAGACTACAGCCTCCTCGCCCTCCTCTCGTTCCCTCTTGGGACCTCTCAGTGGTACTAACTGCCCTGCAGAGTGCTCCCTTTGAGCCTCTGCAATCAGTGGAGCTTAAGTTCCTGTCGATTAAGACAGCGCTCCTGGTTGCTTTGGCCTCCATCAAGAGGGTAGGGGACCTGCATGCATTTTCTGTAGACGAAGCGTGCCTGGAATTCGGGCCGGCCTTTTCTCACGTGATCCTGAGACCCCGGCCTGGATATGTGCCCAAGGTTCCCACCACTCCCTTCCGGGACCAGGTGGTGAACCTGCAAGCGCTGCCCCTGGAGGAGGCAGACCCAGCCTTGGCATTGCTCTGTCCAGTACGCGCCCTCCGTGCTTACGTGGACAGAACGCAGTGTTTCAGGACCTCAGACCAGCTCTTTGTCTGTTATGGTGGGAAGCTGAAGGGAAGGGCTCTCTCCAAGCAAAGGTTGTCTCACTGGATAGTGGACGCCATTGCTTTGGCTTACCAGCAGCAAAGTCGACCGTGCCCCCTTGGTGTGACGGCCCACTCCACCCGGAGTGTGGCCTCCTCTTGGGCTCTAGCGCATGGCGCCTCGCTAACAGACATTTGCAGAGCTGCAGGCTGGGCGACACCCAACACATTCGCCAGATTCTATAATCTCCGAGTGGAGCCAGTGTCCTCCCGAGTACTCGCTTCAACCAGCCGGTGCTAGGACCCGCTCAGGTGTCTTCGCTTGCTCGCCATTCCACTCCACGGACTGGATACGTGCGATATTCTCCTCAGGTGAGCCTGATAAGCCCTGAGTTCCTCCAGCGCTGTTGACGTCAACGCCAGAGTTATGCCTCCGGCAGCTTTCGCGTTGGCTAGGTGCCACCATGTGCATGGTTCCCCCGCTGGGCGACCCCCACGTGTGTATTTCCACTGTAAGCCTCCTTCGAGCATGTGTCTTTCCCTTGGCAAGCCAGTCTGCCACCCCTGGGGTTGAAATACTCCACCCTACGGGCTGGACACCCCAGTGTTCTCCGTATGCACTCCCCTCCGGGTCATATGTGTTTTCTTAAGTCCCCCCCCCCCTTCGGGCGGGCACTGATTGCATATTTCCACTGTGATATGCTTCCCAGTGTACCTTGGTATTCCTGTGTTAAGTAGGAGTCCTTCGTCCGTGCTAGTCTCACGACAGGGAGCTCAGACTTACGCAGGGCACTGGAAGACAGCCGAGGTGGCGTGGTTGGACTGGGAACCCCATTCGTCGTCATTCGACGTAACTCGAAGTGACAACGAAAGGGAACGTCTCGGTTACGGATGTAACCCTCGTTCCCTGAGTAGGGAACGGAGACGTTACGTCTTCCTGCCACTTCCGCTGTACCGCTGGAACAGCCTGAGTTCAGCTTGGCTCCTTCAGCGAAGAAACATATCTGCATGTTGTCGGCTCACTTCCTTATATACCCACACAGTGGGGCGGAGTTACGCTATGCAAATTCAGCAGACCCATGGCATTTGCTTGCCATTGGCTCGTTTTATTAATATTCGAAGAGGATAGGCTTCTAAGCGAACCCCATTCGTCGTCATTCGACGTAACGTCTCCGTTCCCTACTCAGGGAACGAGGGTTACATCCGTAACCGAGACGTTCGGTAGAATTAAATGTCCTCATTCCTTTATATCCGCGGGGACTCGCATGTGGCGCTGAGATCTGTCTCTCATTAGCACTCGCGCCCGCTTCACACCACAGTCATGATAAAACATCAGTGTATTCACTCATCCATAAACATTATTAGATCCATCGGCTTGATGACAAGTTTCTTAATTCCGCTTATTCACTGCATCATCAACCTACGCCTGTGTTATTGTAAGAGGTTAGCGCCCCCTAGCGGCGAAAAAATGACATATTGTAGCTTTAATCCAAGACCGACAAAATATGCAAAATTACTGTCAAATTTGTGCACTATATATGAATTTAATAATCCAATGCTACATAGTTTTGAGTGTCTACTGTAAAACTCTGAAGAGAACCGGCGTAGACACTGACAGAAACCAGTGATGGGAAATCGACGACATAGTTCAGATCTAAACATCTGAATTCAGCAGAAACACATTTCCCTGTCAATGCCAACGACAAACAATGACTCTCGCTTCCTCAAATCAAACCACAAATGCAATACTTATCTGATGTGATGCCTGGACGAATCTCAACATTCACTTTCTCACACTTTCACTTCACATTTTATTCATTGATCGCTGGGTTTTGAGTCTCGCCGTGTTTTCAGGCCTGGGTGCATCTCTACACTGTATCAAATCAGCATTATGACATTATTATGGCAATGAAGGGGACTTTCTTACGTCAAACACATTTACAAAAAGTGAAACGCTTGTATAGTATTGTGAGTGATTAGTGTGTACACTCGTAAACTAGTCTGTGCGTGTGAAAAAGAAGGAACTATACGTATGACTTATGACATCACAATCCCTTCAGCTCCTCAAATAGCTTGTCTTTATAATATTTTTCCCACAAGCCCCTCAGTTCTTCCCTCATCTTGCACAAAAGCAGAAGTTTTTTCTTAGAAAACTGTGACTCAGTGAGTTGCAACAGACACATTACAGCAGCAGGTAAACAATCTGTTCGAAAACATTGAGCAAAACTATAACATTTGAGACAAATTTGATCACTATTTTGTTTAAAATCTGTCAAAGACATTGAGACGTCCTGTCATTCCTCACGTGATGCATCAACGCCACACGAACATGTGATGTGTGTGTGTGTGTGTGTGTGTTAATAACACTTTCCTTCTGAGAGTTTAGGAGAGGTTTCCACTTTGTCTAAAATGTTTCTCCAAAAATACTATCAAATTTAATCCAAATCCAAATTACTATCAAACGTCTGGAATCATTAAGTAAAAACAGTAATATTGGGACATTTTGTTTCTGCTGTTTTCTATGTGAATATTGAATGTATAGTAAAGTGTATTTATTCCTGTGTCACATGATCATGATCCTTCAGAAATCAGTATAATATGATTATCTGATGCTCAAGACACATGTATGATTATTATCAGTGTTGAAAACAGTTCATATTTATGTGGAAACTGTGACACATTTTATTTCTCAGGATCGTTTGATGAATAGAAAGTTCAAAAGAACAGCATTTATTTAAAATTGAGTTTTAAGACTTTAGTAACATTATAAAAGTCTTTACTGTCACTTTTAATTAATTGAATGCATCCTTGCTGAAATAAATAATGTATTTAATATGAAGCAGCACAACTGTGTTCAACACTGATAATAATCATAAATGTGTCTTGAGCATCAGATCATCATATTACACTGATTTCTGGAGGATCATGTGACACTGAAGACTGGAGTAATGATGCTGAACATTCAGCTTTGATCACAGGAATAAATTACACTTTACTATATATTCACATATTACATTATAATAATATTTCACAATATTACTGTTTTTACTGTAGTTTTGATTGAACACATGCAACCTTGAGCAAAAGAGACTTTGAGACCTTGTTGAGATTTTCATAAGGACAACTCTGGAGATTTCATCCTCGATTGGGTCTCAAAGGTGAACGAGGTGCGTAAGAGATATACAACGTAAAATGTACAATTTGTGTAATTTGAATTCTTTTGTGTTGGTATAAATTCATGTATTTAGGTTGATTCAGCATTATTAAATATTATTTTTGACTTGAATAAAACCAGTTAATTTAGGTTATTTTTAGGTTTTTGTCAGTCTGGTTTGTGCATGTGTTTCTCTGTAGATATAGAAAATAATCAGTCACTGGCATCAACAGCGTTTTATGTCAAATTCACTATATAACAAACTTTCATTCATGGAGATAATGGAGATAATTTGACATGGTTTAGTGGTTTAATAACAGGTAATTTGTACAAAGCAGTAACATTTACTTATACGTTAAGGGGTTACAGGATCTAAATGTAAGTTTGAAACAAATTAATCGTTTTTTTTTAAAGAACAAATGTAATTTTACTCTGTTTATTAATGTGTTTACTCCACATTTGTGCAGTTTTTGGAGGATTTATACAAAAACAGCTTTTTATGTTAAATTCACTTTATAAAAGACCCACATTTCTAACTTTTATTCATAGGGATAACATGGATAATTTTAGCCCATCTTTTGGAAAATTCAGTTTTAAAAATTGCTACAAGGATTTTATCAAGTAAATCCTACAAGTTATTATTTTTCCAGTGTGTGTTTGGCTCCAGATCTGGGGTGCGCTGAGCAGGAGCGGTTAAACCCCAAACGTCGACGGAAGAAACATCCCTCGTGTGTGTGTGTGTTGTGTGTATGTGTGTGTGTGTGTGTGTGTGTGTGTGTGTGTGTGTGTGTGTGGGGTGCTGCGAGGCCTTTTGAAGCGTAATGCCACAGGAAGCTTCGAGGCCGAGGAGGAAGTCCTGTAACAACCCCCAGAAAACTGGTGCCAAAACCCGGAGCCGAGACCACCCAGAACCAGCGCGGGAGCCGGGACAGGTACAGGGAAGGAAACACAGATCTGTGTGTGCATTAGTGGGGTGGGGGGGCACGCAAATGAAAGAAACACCCTTGATTAAAGGCATCTGAGAAAACCACACGTGCCTCTCGACTGATGTGGGAAATGGAAAGCGGCGTGTAGGAAGCCTGTCATCCCGAGCTGTGGTGGCCTCAGACTCCCATCGGATCGCTCTTCTCCCACTCGTGACGTCACTGGGTCCTCAGCGCACTGCTCGATTGAGTTATTTGTACATCTTTGATGGGCCGTGGCAGGTTGGAAACCACAGCTTTACGACTCATGTGTAATAGAGGATAATTGAACAGTAATTGGAAGATACACACTCGTGCAACGCTTCGGGCAACATTGTGATGTCAGGAGTGTTTGGTTAATCACAGAGAAATCCAGCAGACTTGCGCTTGATTACATCAGATCTGCATAGTTCATTCTGGACAAGAACCGTTTGCTTACATACACATGTAAAATAACACAACAAACAGCATAGGCTCATCGGAAAAAATGAAATGTGATTTTACATCTACATTTCTGCAAATCTCCAAACACACTCTGAAACGCAAGTATCTAAGCGAAACGCAAGTAACTCTGCGGGCGGATCCCGGCGCTGTTGCTATTATACCGGCGGGATAAACGACTCTTGCGCCGACGCAAATCTAAAATGTGTTGGTCTGAAGTCTCTTCATTATTCATAGGTGTGGTTTGGGCGTAACGTGAAATACAGTTTTTTCCAACTGCTTACACACGTTTTCAAAACTATGTCTCCTTTTTTCAAAACTCTACACACAATTCCCAAAACTGCACACACAAAATGCAAAATGCCTCACATCTCCTTCAGAATGTAACACTGCATTCAAAATGCCATAAACACACGTCAGAATGAAGCATTTGCATCAAATGGCAAACACTTCTTTCATAATAGTAAATTTTGGATATACCATGCAAACACTGTTGTTCTAAATCTAAAGCTCTTTGGTCTTTCATAGGCTTATATATACATTTCAATGTAACGTTCTACAGTGACAGTAATCTGCTGAGAGGAGAACAAGTACACTGTAAACCTTATGAATTATCTACACTGGAAACACCAATGCAATGTAGAAACAGAAAATATTTAACATTACTGTTGTTTACAGTAGCATACAACAAAACCATAAACATATGTAAACCAAAAAAATATTCTAGAATACAGTAAAGAACACAATTGTTGTGTGTGTGGGGTCCTGGGGGGGTCCCAGGAATCCATTGTTCAAAACAGGTAATCTGACCTGTGACCTACTGTATTCATAGGCCTACTGTATACTACAGTAAAGCAGTGATTGTGTGATCAGAAATTACTGTAGTGTTTGCACATGTGAGGAGTGTGTGTGTGGCCTGGTGAATAAGTGTAGCATTTTGATTGGTTGTGTTTGGAAAAGGAAAGCAAGTCACTTCCCATTAGATTTTTGTGTTTTAGGTCGAGAATTGTGTGTAGTGTTTTGAAAAAAGTGTTTTATGTAATTGAAAACTGAGTCAAAGGCTGAGAAATAGCTTATGGTTTTGGAGATTTGATGTGTAGTTTTGCATTTTGAGTGAGAGGTTTCAAAAATCGTGTGACATGAAAAGATTTTGTGTGTAAGCAGTTGGTAAAAACTGTAAACCAATCAGAGCGTCCTCTCACATTCCCTTTAAGAGCCGGCGCGCTTGTTCCACGGCGGATTGCTATTATAACGACGGGTTTGCCAGCGCACGCCAGGAGCGGTTCACAGCCGAGGAGATTGTATGAGGATGATGGAGAAACACACACATTAGCTTCGGCTAAACAGGCGTATAATAATTTGGGTAAATGTGCAATCTAGTTTTTTTTCCCGGATCTTCACGGACACAACAATGATTTCCCTCGTGTGTTCATATTTTTCCTTGTAATAATGGATGATTTGCTAAAATGCAAACTACTGCGTCTTTTTAGATTAGAGAATCAAAGTGTGTGTGTTGTTCACACGCTACATAATGGCCAAGCACGCGCACTTAAAATAGCATATGACTAACGCGCGGCGCCGCTGTCTTTAGACTCGGTTTCTCCTGGTCAGTGGAGGAGTTGTTTTCTGGAACTGCAGAATATCACCAGGGAACGTTTGCGCCGGAACACACTCCTCTTTACACTGAACCGCCCCCCCCGACCGCAAGTTCATTCCCTAATTTACCGACGTGCGTCTGTGGAGGGAAGAGTGCAAAATAGGAATGATACATGCGTCCAGTACAAAGTCAATTGCGCTGGGTGCGAGATACGGCTCAATATGTTTTGTGGGCTTGACTTTGTTGCAAGTAACAGCGTAAGCTAGGTCTTGGCTGAGGGAAGCTGAGCCCTTTGCACCCTCTGGGATGGGTTATTACCTACCTTGGATGAACCTGTCAGGAGTGTCTGCAGAAACTAGAGATGTAGGAGTGCTGTTCATCATCTCAAGATCTGACGCATGTGGGGCCATGCTTGAGTAATGTCACCTCTGATCTTCAGTGCCACTTGAGATATGACGTCTTAAGCTTGATTCGTGCTCCTTCAGTTCATCTTTTAGTTTCTGGCAAACCTTTACAAGTTCATCCATTGTCAAATTGTCAGGGTAAACCAACAGCTTTCCTCGGTATGATGTGTAAAGATTCACCAAATCCAGCTTCAAGCTTGTGACGTAGGAGGGCATCTTGTCAAACTAAACTCTGAATGTCTTTCAAATGTTCCAAGCCATGGACCTGCAAAACGTTCTCCCAGATCTAGCAGAACGGCACCTAAACACGACTTTGTTTCCTGGTAAAAACATGTGCAAACCAGACGATCAGATCTGAGCTTCCGGGTGCTGGCGGTGTGCATCCGCCGGAGAGTCGTCTGAAGGCTTATTCCAGATGATGGATGTTTGTCACAAGACAATATGCACAAAAGAGCCAATAAAGCATATGTGTGCATCCCATGATGCTTTGCTCAAATTAAAGCTGTAAACAATCAGTGGCTCGCTCTATGAACGCAATAATACGTTTAAATACGCTACTCACCCTTCAACCATCGAACATTAAAAGGACATTAAAGTGTAAAACCACATGAATAACCCCAACAGCTCGACTCTTTCCACAGCAGCGACGGACGGGTTAAACATCACTGTAATATACTATATCTGTGTTATATAACATACGTTGCCTTAATTAAAAATGTTCATTAACTGGACAAAGTGATTTCCGTCATTTTGACAGATAATAAATTGTATTTACTTGTGAAAAACTTGGAAAGAGACGCGAGGATTTGAGGAGGAAAACGAGAGTCTTCGTGCATTCCAGTGAATTATTAACGGAGAATATTAAAGTTTTGCTAAATCGTTCATATTTGACTAGTTGCCCAATTCACATGACCCCTGACCCCGCCCCTAAACCCACCCGTCACACGGGTTTAGACTAATCGTACGAATTCTTGTCATGTTAAAACAATTTTTTAAATGATTTGTTTCTGTGTTTCTGAATGGAAGTTCCTCCAACCGGAAGTGCCACTCATAATCCACAACCAGTGTTGGGGAAAGTTACTTTTAACAGTAATGCATTACAATATTGCGTTACTCCCTTAAAAAGTAACTAATTGCATTACTTAGTTACTTTTTAGAAAAGTAATGCGCTACGTTACTTTTGCGTTACTTTTCTTCCCACCTGGGCTGGGCTTGTTTTTTTATAACACAAAAGTTACATTTTTGGGCAAATGTAAAGACCCTTTCACAGCAAAAGTGAAATAATAATCCTCCGGCTGAAGGACATGTGTACAGTAGAGGAGAGCACACCAGCAAACCTTTCTATCTATCTATAGTCATTTCTGCTTATTAAACTGACTCATCGAAGGTCAGAAGCAAGTACATGGGTCAATAAAGTGAGATTAAATGCATACAATTTTTTGTTTTATTTAACATTTAGTTATTGGAGGTTTGCATAGTATTCTGATTCTGCATTTCACTGATTTCATTCATTTTGAGGAATATTGAATATTTTTAAATTTTCTTTAAAAATATTTTTAAAGTAAAGGCTCACATTTAGTTTAGAACTACAATAAACATCATGTACACACACACACACACACACACACACACACACACACACACACACACACACACACACACACACACACACACACACTGTCTCAACATGAGGACAGGAGAGCTGTCAGTTAATAAATGGGGAAAACAAAGTTACTTGTGTTACTTATTTGAAAAAGTAACTTTTGTTGTACATTTTTTGTTTTGTAACTTTTTGTTGTAACTCAGATATTTTGTTGTAAATTTTAAAAGTAATGCGGTACTTTACTAGTTACTTGAAAAAGTAATCTGATTACGTAACTCAAGTTACTTGTAATGCATTCCCCAACACTGTCCACAACACAGTAAGATCCTCAGGAATAATGATCAAGGTTTTTTATTATTATTAAAGCAACGTGTAAAAGCATTCCTGGATGTTGGCGGAACATTGCGGGGCTTCTGACGGGATGGCTGTGTTGTGGGAGTGTGTCCGTCTCTCTCTCGCTGGTGGATCTATCTCTCCGGCGCGAGGACACGGGAGAGCTGGAAAGCCCCAGAACATGTTACCGGACCACTTCCAGCAGTTTCCAGCACGAGCCGTGAGTCACAGAGACATCCTGGATCTGATAAAGGGGTCAGCTGACTTACGCCTCGCTCCTCAGCACTTCCAGTACGGCGTGTAAAACCTGAATTTTACAGTACGGTCACACAGATTTGAGTCCTGCCCGTTGTGAAGGGACACCTGTCTGCTGAGCTTTGAGTTCATGAGTGACAGAAGGTTCTGGAAGAGAGATCCGGGTCTGTCCATTCTACATGTTAACCACTTGTCAGAACCGTCACGTGATCATCCACTCAAGCATCATCCGGGGTCTGGAAGATAAATGCTTGGTGACTACTGAATGTAAAGCGTACATCTTGTAGTATGTGTGTGTTATTAATCCGTATTTCACTTTACAATAAGGTTAATTAGTAATGTATTAACTAACGATGATCAATATGTCACGGGGTGACAAATAATCCCCGGAACTGATGTCACAAGAGAAGTGTTCCCGCCGGGGCACTTTCAGTGTAACACCGTCCCCAGGCCGGTGTGTGTCTGTTGTCATGACAACTAAACGGCAGATTGGCAACAGGTGTGGGGGACTTCACTCTGAGTGCCTGATTGAAGCCACGCCAGCATTTTGAGAGAATAAAACACAAGTGGAAGAGAAGGCTGGGTGTGTTGTTTTTCTCCTCCGTTGATCTGGAGTGTTCTCTCTCCGTGTGGGCTTGTTGTTTTCTTTGTCTTCCCCCGTCGATCTGGTGTGGTTCTCTCCCATTGGGAAACGTTTGTAGAGTGTTGCAGCTGAAGGATCATCGTGAAAGAAGAGGAGTGTCGCTTGTGGGATCCGAGGGCGGTTTTGAAGAGTGGAATTCGTTCGCGTGGATTGGAAAAGAGTGAGATGAGTGATTGACAAATTGAATCTCATAAACGCATGTTTTCTACACTAAATTGGATACTGATTTGGAGTGCTTGGATCACGTTGTATACATCGCACTGAGTGAAATATACTGATTCCTTGTCGATCTCTAGCCTCTCCCTTGACCATTGAAAACAGCGAAGTGAAGCCCGCTTGTAGTGGTGAGGAAATTATTCACCACATCTGTCCCAACTCTGACTATCATCGGCTCTTCAGATCGAGACCTCTGGGTGAGTGTTGGCCTTATTTTGCACTTTGAAGAGTGGATTTGTAGTGCTGGAATTGACGTTTCCCATCACGTTGCATGTTTGGAGTTGGACTGTCGTGTGTGTGTGGAAGATTTATATTTATTCGCCGTGCACCTCCCCATGTGTCATGTTGGTCTACCGTTCATCATAAGAGCCTAGTGAGATCGATTGTAGTCACCTGTTGGATGTCAGAAGGAAAAGCCCCCGTGTGCACACTACACATAAGAACTGTTTACCTCTGCTTGAAGTTGTATGCTGTCTGTTCCAGTGAAAGCCCCGCTCAGCTTGTGACTCTGTTCCCGGCAGCACACGTGAGAACTGTTTACCTCTGCTTGAAGTTGTATGCTGTCTGTTCCAGTGAAAGCCCCGCTCAGCTTGTGACTCTGCCCCCGGCAGCACACGTGAGAACTGTTTACCTCTGCTTGAAGTTTTATGCTGTCTGTCCCAGTGGAAGCCCTGCTCCGCTTGTGACTCTGTCTCCTGCCACCCATGTGAGAGCTGTTCACCTCTATTTGAAGTGTTGATTCCGCTGTTCCAGTGAAAGCCCTGCTCCGCTTGTGACTCTGTCTCCTGCCACCCATGTGAGAGCTGTTCACCCCTATTTGAAGTGTTGATTCCGGCTGTTCCAGTGAAGGCCCGCTCAGCTTGTGACTTAAGTCTGTTGTAGCCCTGAAACCCACTTGTTCGTCACTCACCACTGTGAGTCTGGCACCAGCGCCAGAAGGAAGTGAGCTCCGACCGTCTACTCACCTGGGATATCCACTTGTTCGTCCTTTACCACTGTGAGTCTGGCACCAGCGCCAGCAGGAAGTGAGCCCCCGACCGTCTACTCACCTGGGATACCCACCTGTTCGTCACTCACCACTGTGAGTCTGGCACCAGCGCCAGAAGGAAGTGAGCCCCCGACCGTCTACTCACCTGGGATACTCACCTGTTCGTCACTTACCGTTGTGAGTCTGGCACCAGCGCCAGAAGGAAGCGAGCCCTGTCCTACCTACTCACCTGCGATACCTACCTGTCCATAAACTTACCACGGTGTTGCCTCGGATTCCTGGGAAGAGGAAGGAAGAAGATTTTAGATAGGATTTTCAAATTGCTTTTAGACATTAAATAAAGTTGTCATTTTTTTATTCCTGTCTCCTGCCTCCTCCTTTGACGCGCTCCTCAGGGTGATCCTGGTCCAGGGGTGGGTGCAGTCTGGCTTGGCCCACCTCGACCTGTGACAGAACTTGGCGTAGTCGGCAGGATTCACCTTGAGTTGAGCGATCAGAGGTTGAGATGGCGGAGGAGGAAGAGCCTGGGGCTCGGCAACCTGTCATGCCGATTTTCATGGGTGCCCCGTGGGCCCCGAGGTACGGAGGCCCGGGGTCCGAAGTAAGTCTGTCCCTGTGGAGGACCCAGGTGGAATACCTGGCGGGGCTTCAAGGTCTGAGTGCTCTGCAGAAGGTCCAGTTCGTTTTGAACTCTCTGGAAGGGGAGGCGAGAAGAGAAGTTCAGGCAGCACCGGAAGCCAACCGAGCGACAGTCCAGGCTATTTTTGATTTTCTTACGGGGCAGTATGGAGATACCACCCCGGTAGCTGTTCTAAGGACGAAGTTTTTCAATTCTCGCCAAGGTCCCCGGCAATCTGTTCGGGCATTCACCTTACAACTGCGGGAGCAGTTTTCTAGACTCACGGGGAGGCAGGATCATGGTCTGGGGGGGCGAAGAGGTGTTACTGCGAGATCAATTCTTGTTGGGGCTGCGAGAGGGTCCCGTACGTCAGAGCCTGCGGGTGCAGCTTCGGAGGAGAACCAGACATGACCTTTGAAGAGCTGAGACGAGAAGCCCTGGCCCTTGAGCGTGACCAGGCGGAGCATGTGGAACCCCCCAGCTGTCTAGCTACCAAGGTTGTTGATCCCCCCCTTGGCCACTACGGCCCCTGATTGGAAGCAGGTCCTTCAAGAAGAGCTGAAGCGAGATGTTCAGGAACAAATGTCCGAGTTGTCCAAGTCTGTCATAGAAGAGCTTCGTCGAGGGCGCCTACAGCCACCCTTTCACTTTCGAGAGCGGGCTTACTCCGACGGGAATCGCCCTTCCGAACGCCGCCCTCCCCGGTCAGTGGGCTCCCGATTCCAGTGGGATGAACATGGGCGGCCTATTTGTAATGGGCTGTGGAGAGCCGGGGCATTACTTTCGCCAGTGCTCTGCCCGACGGGCATCACAAGGGTTTTTTTTAGAGTCTCCGGCCACTGTGGGTCAAGTGGTCGGGACCCCCTTATCAGACCCCTCTTCTTCCACATCCCCCCAGAGTCGCCTGATAGGCCGCTGCCCGGTGGTGGTGGCCCAAGTTAATGGTCAGGAGATACATTGTCTCTTGGACACAGGCTCCCAAGTGACCTTATTCACCGAAAGTTTGGCCCATGAGCTGTTTGGCAACAACGGTAGATCGCCTGTGGATGCCCCCTGGTTGACGCTGCGTGGGGCAAATGGATTGGACATACCGTACGTAGGATACCTTGTGACCGATTTGAAGATCCATGGAGTTGTAGTGCCTCAGAAGGGGGTGGTAGTTGTCCGAGACCCATGTCTAGGGTCCCATCGTGCCCTGATTGGGATGAATGTCATCTCGGATTGCTGGGAAGAGCTATTCCGAAGTAGACCGGCACGAGCAGCTGTAACCCCAGCCGGACAGGAGTGGGACCGTATCAGGGCCGATTGCCGCCGGATATGTCTGGCCGAACAACAGCATGACCGGGAAAGCACGGGGGAGAGTGGCCTGTCGCTACGCCCTGTCCATTCCAGCTCGAAGTGAGGCTGTAGTCTGGGCCAGGCTGCCCCCTCGACGTTACCATCCGCAAGAGTGGGTGATGGTGGAGCCCCACGAAGAGGGTCCCAAGGTGGAGATAGCTCGAGGACTGGCAACTGTTCAGGGAGGCCGAGTCTCAGTAAGAGTGAGGAACACGAACCCCTTCCTTATCCACCTGTATCATCACCAATGTTTGGCCCGGGTGACCTCAGTAAGACCGCAGCAGGTTCGTGAGCAGGGCGAAGTTAACTTTAAGCGGGTGAGTCCTACAGTGGTCGAAGTGGCTTTAGCGCGGGCCGGTCCAGGAGTGGAGGAGGTAGGAGGATTGCCTGCTCACTTAAAGGGAGAGTCTTTACGGGGGTGACGGACTGGAGGAAGAACAAGTGGGACAACTGCAAGAGTTCTTGAGGGGATGGCAACATCTGTTCTCTACTCACGAGGAGGGACTATGGCCGCACTGACGTGGTAAAGCACCAGATTCCAACTGGGGATGCTGCACCAAGCCGAGAGCGCTACCGACCTGTACCACCGACCTTGTACACCGAGGTCCGCACCCTGTTGCGAGGAATGCTTGACCGAGGGATTATTCGTGAGAGCAGCAGCCCTTGGGCCGCACCGATAGTGTTGGTCCGCAAGAAGACGGGTTCCTGGAGGTTTTGTGTGGATTACCGCCGGTTGAACCTGGTGACCAAGAAGGATGCTTTCCCGTTGCCGCGTGTTGAAGATTCTCTTACGAGCCTCACTCAAGCTGCCTGGTACTCTACACTCGACTTGGCCAGCGGTTATTGGCAGGTGCAGATGGGACGAGCGTGACCGGGGAGAAGACGGCATTTACCACCCCTTTCGGTCTCTATGAGTGGGACCGGATGCCGTTCGGGGCTCTGCAACGCTCCAGCCACGTTCCAGCGGCTGATGCAGCGTTGTTTGGGCAGCCAAGTGATGGATACCACCCCTCGTCTACCTTGACGACATCATCACTTACTCCCCCGATTTCAAGTCCCACCTGGAACATCTTGGGCAAGTCTTCCGCTCCCTAGAGCGCTATGGGCTGAAGTTACAGCCTGACAAGTGTCAGCTCTTCCGTAAGGAGGTCAAGTTTCTGGGGCACGTGGTCAGTGCGGCTGGGATCTCCGTTGACCCAGAAAAAGTGAGGGCGGTGCAAGAGTGGACCGCTCCCCAGACGGTGCGCCAAGTTCGGTCATTCCTGGGCTTCGTGGGCTACTATAGGCGCTTCATTAAGGACTTCTCCAGAATCGCCAAACCCATCAACCAGCTGTTGGGAGGCACGGGTCGAGCACGGGGGTCGAGGGTCCCCCCTCCATCCAATGGGACCCAGCCTGTGAAGCCGCTTTCCAGCAGCTCAAGCAGGAACTCTTACAGGCCCCGATATTGGCCTATGCCGACTTCACCCAACCATTCATCCTGTACACTGATGCTAGCCAGCTAGGGTTGGGAGCCGTCTTGGCGCAGAAACAACACGGAGAGGAGAAAGTAATAGCCTATGCAAGCCGAAGCTTACACCCCGCAGAGAAGAATGACTCGAACTACAGCTCCTTTAAACTCGAGCTACTGGCCATGAAGTGGGCGCTGGGGGAAAAATTCAAAGACTACTTGTGGGGAGCCAAGGTACGGGTTGTCACGGACAATAACCCGCTGGTGCATTTACAAACGGCCAAACTAGGGGCAGT